>JAMZAV010003039.1:0-59276 GCA_024449915.1 Sweltsa coloradensis
TCTGACATTTTTTCAAATCAAAACCCAACGAAAACTAGCAAATAGACAAAAAGAAACTGTGAACAGTGAAAATGAAAAACTGACAAATGTCAAACTTACAATATGAAAATGACTAAAACTAACAACCTTACAAAATGCAATTGGACAATCTGACATTCTTTTAAATCAAATGACGAAAAGTTGCAAATTGACAAAGAAACTGTGAAAATGAAAAAAATTTCAATTTGAAAATGAATTAAACAAGCAAACGACCCAAAATTTTTATTGACAAACTGACAATATTAAAATATCAAACTGAGGAAAACTAGCAAATTAAAAAAATGAAACTGTCAAACTGTAAAAATGAAAATCTGACAAAATTCAAACTCACAATATGAAAATGACCTTAAAATAACAACCTGACACAATGCAATTGACAATCTGACATTCTTACAAAAACAAACTGACGAAAAGTAGCAAATTGACAAAATGAAACTGTGAAAATGAAAAACTTTCCCAAATTGAAAAATGAAATTAAAAAAGCAAACTGACAAAAATGTTATTTTACAAACTGACAATATAACAATACCAAACTGACGAAAACTAGGATATTAACAAAATTAAACTGTGAAAATGAAAACTTACAATTTGAAATGACTAAAACAAGCAAACTGACAAAATGCCCAAATTTAAAAATCTGACATTTTTACAAAATCAAACTAACGAAAACTACAAATTGACAAAAAGAAACTGTGAAACAGTAAAAATGAAAAAACTGACAAAATGTCAAACTTACAATATGAAAATGACTAAACTAACAACCTTACAAAAAGCAATTGACAATCTGACATTCTCTTCAAATCAAAAATGACGAAAAGTAGCAAATTGACAAAAAGAAACTGTGAAAATGAAAAACTTTCAATTTGAAAATGAATTAAAAAAGCAAACGGACAAATTGTTATTGACAAACGACAATACTACAATATCAAACTGGGGGAAAACTAGCAAATTAACAAAATAAAACTGTCCCAAATGTAAAATGAAAATCTGACAAAATTACAAACTCACAATATGAAAATGACCTTACAACAACCTGACAATGCAATTGACAATCGACATTCTTACAAATAAACTGGAAACAGCAAATTGGGCAAAATTTAACTGTGAAATGAAAAAACTTTCATTTGAAAATGAATTAAACAAGCAAACTGACAAAATGTTATTGACAAACTGACAATATAACAATACCAAACTGACGAAAACCTAGCAAAATAACAAAATGAAAAATGCAAACTGTGAAAATGAAAAACTGACAAAATACAAACTTACAATATGTAAATGACTAAAACTAACAACTTTAAAAATGCAATTTTAAATCTGACATTTACAAAATCAAACTGACGAAAACTAGCAAATTTACAAAATGAAACTGTGAAATTGAAAAACTTTCAATTTGAAATGACTTAAACAAGCAAACTGACACAATGTTATTGGCAAACTGACAATATAACAATACAAAACTGTGAAAACACAAATTAACAAAATGAAACTGTCAAACAGTGAAATGAAAATCTGACAAAATTTCAAACTAACAATATGAAAAAGACTAAAACTAACAACCTGACAAAATGCAATTGACAATCTGAATTCTTACAAAAACAAACTGACGAAAAGTAACAAATTAATAAAATGAAACTGTGAAAATGAAAAACTTTTCCCTTTTAAATGAATTAAACAAGCAAACTGACAAATTGTTATTGACAAACTTACAATATTACAATATCAAACTGATGATAACTAGCATATTTTCAAAATGAAAAATGTCAAACTTGTGAAAATAAAAATCTGACAAAACGACAAACTTTCAATACGAAAATGACTAAAACTAACAACCTGCCCACAAAAAACAATTGACAATCTGACATTCTTACAAATCAAACTGACGAAAATAGCAAATTGGACAAAATGAAACTGTGAAAATGAAAAACTTTCAATTTGAAATGAATTAAACAAGCAAACTGACAAAATTTATTGACAAACTGACAATATAAAAAATACCAAAACTGACGAAAACAAAGGGTATTAACAAAATGAAACTGTCAAACAGTGAAATGTAAAACTGACAAAATGTCAAAAATTACAATATGAAAATGCCTAAAACTAACAACCTGACAAAATGCAATTGAAAATCTGACAGTCTTTACAAAATCAAACTGACGAAAACTAGCAAAGAGAACAAAATGAAACTGTGAAAATGAAAAAAATTACATTTTGAAAATGAGAAAAAAAAGCAAATGACAAAAGGTTATTTACAATGACAATATTACAATATCAAACTGACGAAAACCTAGCAAAATAACTAAATGAAACTGTCAAACTGTGAAAATGAAAAACTGACAAAATTACAAACTTTTCAAAATGAAAAAAACTAAAACTAACAACTTGACAAAATGCAATCGTAAATCTGACATTCTTACAAAAACAAACTGACGAAAACTAGCAAATTGACAAAATGAAACTGTGAAATTGAAAAACTTACAATTTGAAAATGACTTAAACAAGCAAACTGACACAATGTTATTAACAAACTGACAAATAAAAAATACCAAACTGTGAAAAAAAGCAAATTAACAAAATGAAACTGTCAAAACAGTGAAAATGAAAATCTGACAAAATTACAAATAACAATATGAAAAAGACTAAAACTAACAAGCTGACAAAATGCAATTGACAATCTGACATTCTTACAAAATCAAACTGACGAAAAGTAACAAATGAAAAATGAAACTGTGAAAATGAAAAAATTTTCCAATTTGAAAATGAATTAAACAAGCAAACTGACAAAATGTTATTAACAAACTTACAATATTACAATATCAAAATGACGATAACTAGCAACTTTTCAAAATGAAACTGTCAAACTTGTGAATATAAAAATTGACAAAACGACAAATTTCAATATGAAAGTGACTAAAATAACAACCTGATGAAAAGCAATTGACAATCTGACATTCTTACCAAATCAAACTGACGAAAACTAGCAAATTGACAAAAAGAAACTGTGAAACAGTGAAAATGAAAACTGACAAAAATGTCAAACTTACAATATGAAAAAGACTAAAACTACAACCTTACAAAATGCAATTACAATCTGACATTCTTTTCAAATCAAACTGACCCCCAAAAGTAGCAAATGACAAAATGAAAAATGTGAAAATGAAAAACTTTCAATTTGAAAATGACCAAACAACAAAACAAACAACAAACAAAACAAACAAACTGACAAATTATTATGACAAACTGACAATATTACAAAATCAAACTGAGGAAAACTAGCAAATTTAAAAACTGACGAAAAGTAGCAAATTTAAAAAAAAGAAAACTGTCAAACTGTGAAAATGAAAATCTGACAAAATTACGAAAATAACAATATGAAAATGACCCTTAACTAACAACCTGACACAATGCAATTGACAATCTGACATTCTTACAAATCAAACTGACGAAAAGTAGCAAATTGACAAAATGAAACTGTGAAAATGAAAAACTTACAATTTGAAAATGAATTAAAAAAAGCAAAAAATGACAAATTTTTATTGACAAACTTTACAATCTTACAGTATCAAACTGACGGAAAACTAGCAAATTAACAAAAAAAAACGGCCAAACTGGAAAAACGAAAAACCGACAAAAAGACAAACTCACAATATGAAAATGACCTTAACTAACAACCTGACACAAAGCAATTGAAAAACTGACATTCTTACAAATCAAAAATGACGAAACTAGCAAATTTACAAAATGAAAACTGTGAAAATGAAAAAATTTCAATTTGAAAATGAATTAAACAAGCAAACTGACAAAATGTTATTGACAAACTGACAATATAACAATACCAAACTGACGAAAACTAGGATATTTACAAAATGAAACTGTCAAACAGTGAAAATGAAAAACTGACCAAAATGTCAAACTTACAATATAAAATGACTAAAACAAACAACCTGACAAAATGCAATTGACAATCTGACATTCTTACAAAATCAAAATGACGAAAACTAGCAAATTGACAAAAAGAACTGTGAAAATGAAAAACCCTTTCATTTTGAAAATGAGAAAAACAAGCAAACTGAACCCAAAAAGGGTTTTTGACAAACTGACAATATTTCATTATCAAACTGACGAAAACCTAGAAAAAATAACAAAAAGAAACTGTCAAACTGTGAAAATGAAAAACTGACAAAATTACAAAATTACAATATGTAAATGGGCTAAAATAACAACTGACAAAATGCAAAACGTTAATTTTTACATTCTTACAAAATCAAACTGACGAAAAATAGCAAGTTTACAAAATGAAACTGTCAAACATGAAATAAAAAACTGACAAAATTCAAACTTTCAATATGAAAATGACAAAAAATAACAACCCGACAAAAAGCAATTGACAATCTGACATTCTTACAAAAATCAAACTGACAAAAACTAGCAAAATTTACAAAATTAAACTGTGAAAATGAAAAACTTTTAATTTGAAAATGAATTAAACAAACAAACTGACAAATGTTATTTACAAACTGACAATATAACAATACCAAACTGACGAAAACTAGGATATTTACAAAAAGAAACTGTCAAACAGTGAAAAGAAAAACTGACCCAAAAAGTCAAAATTTCAATATGAAATGACTAAAACTAACAACCTGACAAAAAAGCAATTGACAATCTGACATTCTTACAAAATCAAACTGACGAAAATAGCAAATTGACAAAATGAAAACTGTCAAAATGTGAAAATAAAAATCTGTTAAATTACAAAAAAACAAAATGAAAATGACCTTAACTAACAACTGACACAATGCAATTGACAATCTGACAATATAACAATACCAAACTGACGAAAACCTAGCAAAATAAGAAAATGAAACTGTCAAACTGTGAAAATGAAAAACTGACAAAATTACAAACTTACAATATAAAAAAGACTAAAACTAACAACTTGACAAAATGCAATTGTAAATCTGACATTCTTACAAAATCAAACTGTGAAAACTAGCAAATTAACAAAATGAAACTGTCAAACAGTGAAAATGAAAATCTGACAAAATTACAAACTAACAATATGAAAATGACTAAAACTAACAACCTGACAAAAAGCAATTGACAATCTGACATTCTTTTTAAATCAAACTGACGAAAACTAGCAAATTGACAAAATGAAACTGTGAAACAGTGAAAATGAAAAACTGACAAAATGTCAAACTTACAGTATGAAAATGACTAAAACTAACAACCTGACAAAATGCAATTGACAATCTGACAAAAAAAAAAAAAAAAAAAAAAAAAAAAAAAAAAAAAAAAAAAAAAAAAAAAAAAAAAAAAAAAAAAAAAAAAAAAAAAAAAAAAAAAAAAAAAAAAAAAAAAAAAAAAAAAAAAAAAAAAAAAAAAAAAAAAAAAAAAAAAAAAAAAAAAAAAAAAAAAAAAAAAAAAAAAAAAAAAAAAAAAAAAAAAAAAAAAAAAAAAAAAAAAAAAAAAAAAAAAAAAAAAAAAAAAAAAAAAAAAAAAAAAAAAAAAAAAAAAAAAAAAAAAAAAAAAAAAAAATACAATTTCAATATAAAAAAGACTAAAACTAACAACCTGACAAAATGCAATTGACAATCTGACATTCTTACAAAATCAAACTGACGAAAAGTAACAAATTGACAAAATGAAACTGAAAATGAAAACTTTTCAATTTGAAAATGAATTAAACAAGCAAACTGACAAATTTTATTGTATCAAACTGAAATTTACAATATCAAACTGACGATAACTAGCAAATTTTCAAAATGAAATTGTCAAACTTGTGAAAATAAAAATCTGACAAAACGACAAACTTTCAATATGAAAATGACTAAAACTAACAACCTGACAAAAACCAATTGACAATCTGACATTCTTACAAAATCAAACTGACGAAAAGTAACAAATTGACAAAATGAAACTGTGAAAATGAAAAACTTACATTTTAAAAATGAATAAAACAAGCAAACTGACAAAAGGTTATTGACAAACTAACAATATTACAATACCAAACTGAGGAAAACTAGCAAATTAACAAAATGAAACTGTCAAACAGTAAAATGAAAAACTGACAAAATGTACAAACTTACAATATGAAAATGACTAAAACTAACAACCTTACAAAATGCAATTAACAATCTGACATTCTTTTCAAATCAAACTGACGAAAAATAGCAAATTGACAAAATGAAACTGTGAAATTGAAAAACTTACAATATGAAATGACTTAAACAAGCAAACTGGACACAATGTTATAGACAAACTGACAATATAACAATACCAAACTGTGAAAACTAGCAAATTAACAAAATGAAAACTGTCAAACAGTGAAAATGAAAATCTGACAAAATTACAAACTAACAATATGAAAATGACTAAAAACTAACAACTTGACAAAATGCAATCGTTAATTTTACATTCTTTCAAAATCAAACTGACGAAAACTAGCAAATTGACAAAATGAAACTGTGAAATTGAATAACTAACAATATGAAAATGACTTAAACAAGCACACTGACACAATGTTATTGACAAACTGACAATATAACAATACCAAACTGTGAAAACTAGCAAATTAACAAAATGAAACTGTTAAACAGTGAAAATGAAAAATCTGACAAAATGACAAACTAACAATATGAAAATGACTAAAACTAACAACCTGACAAAATGCAATGGACAATAGATCGGACATTCTACAAAATCAAATGACGAAAACTAGCAAAATTGACAAAATTATTAACTGTCAAACTCGTGATGAAAATTAATAAAATGACAAAAATTACAAAACTTAACAATTGAAAATGACTAAAACAAGCAACTGACAAAAATGTTATGACAAACTGACAATACTACAATATCAAAATGACGAAATAGCTAGCAAATAAAACAAATTAAACTGTCAAACTGTAAAAATGGAAATCTGAAAAACGCTACACAACTCACATATGGAAAAATGACCTTTACTAACAATCTGACACAATGCAATTGACAATCTGACATTCTTACAAAATCAAACAGACGGAAAAGTAGCAAATTTGACAAATGAAACTGTGAAAAGAAAAAACTTTCAATTTGAAAATGAATTAAACACGCAAAACTGACAAAATGTATTGACAAACTGACAATATAAACAATACCAAAACTGACGAAAAACTGGAATATTAACAACAAATGAAACTGTCAAAAACAGTGAAAACGAAAAACTACAAAATGTCAAACTTACAAATATGAAAATGGACTAAAACTAACAACCTGACAAAACAGCAATTGACAATCTGACATTCTTACAAATCAAACTGACCCCCCCGTGTGAAAATAGACAAATTTGACAAAATGAAACTGTGAAAATGAAAAACTACATTTTGAAAAATGAGAAAAACAAGCAAAACTGACCAAAGGTATTGACAAACTGACAATATTACAATATCAAACTGACGAAAACCTAGAAAATAACAAAATGAAAACTGTCAAACTGTGAAAATGAAAAACTACAAAATTACAAACTCACAATATGAAAATTTCTAAACTAACAACTGACAAAATGCAATCGTTATTTTTACATTCTTACAAAATCAAACTGACGAAAATAGCAAATTCACAAATGAAACTGTCAACAGGGAAAATAAAAACTGACAAAATGTTAAAACTAACAATGGAAATTCCCGTGCAAAACTAACAACTTGACAAAATGCATTGTAAATCTGACATTCTTACAAATCAACGGACGAAAACTAGCAATTTACAAAATGAAACTGTGGAAATTAAAACTTCAATTTAAAAATGACTTAACAAGCAAAACTGACACAATGTATTGACAAACGGACAATATAACAAAACCAAACTGTGAAAACTAGCAAATAACAAAATGAACTGTCCACCAGGAAAATGAAAATCTGGACAAAAGTACAAACTAAACAATATGAAAAATGACTAAAACTAACAACCTGACAAATGCAATTGACAATCTGACATTCGTACAAAATCAAACTGACGAAAAGTAAAACAAAATTGACAAAATGAAACTTTGAAAATGAAAAACTGTTCAATTTTCAAATGAATTAAACAAGCAAAATGACAAATTGATATTGACAAACTACAATAATTACATATCAAACTGACGATAAACTAAGCAAAAATTTTCACAATGAAACTGTCAAAACCTTGTGAAAATAAAAATCTGACAACACGACAAACTTTTAATATGAAAATGACTAAAAACTAACAACATGGACAAAAAGGCATATTGGAATCTGACATTCTACAAATCAAACTGACAAAAAACTAGTAAATTGACAAAATTAAACTGTAAAAAAGGAAAAACTTACATTGAAAATGACTAAACAAGAAATGACAAATGCAATTGACAATCTGACATTTTTACCAAAATCAAACTAACGAAAAATAGACAAATTGGACAAAAAGAAACTGTGCAACGTGAAAATGAAAAACTGACAAAATGTCAAGCTTACAATATGAAAATGACTTAAAACAAAACTTCACACAAAATGCAATGACATCTGACATTCTTTTTCAAATCAAACTGACGAAAAGTAGCAAATTGCAAAATGAAACTGTTTGGAAATGAAAAACTTTCAATGTGAAAATGACTTAACAAAGCAAAACTGACCAAATTGTTATTGACAAAAACTGACAATATTACAATATCAAACTGAGGAAAACTAGCAAATTAACAAATAAAACTGTCAAACTGTAAAAATGAAACTGTGACAAAATAGAAACTCACAATATGAAAATGACTTAACTAACAACTGGACACAATGCAATGACAATCTTAACATTCTTACAAAAGTCAAACTGACGAAAAAGAGCAATGACAAAATGAAAACTGTTGAAAAAATGAAAAACTTTCAATGAAAATGCAATTACACAGCAATTGACAAAATGTTATTGACAAATTGACAATAAAACAATTTTTTTTTACCAAACTGACGAAAAAACTAGGATATTAACAAATGAAAAACTGTCAAACAGTGAAATGAAAAAATGGACAAAATGTCAAACTTACAATATGAAAATGACTAAACTAACAACCGGAGAAAATGCAATTGGACAATCTGCACCATTATTACAAAATCAAACTGACGAAAACTTAGCGAATTGGACAAAATGAAAACTGTGAAAATGAAAAATTACATTTTGAAAATGAGAAAAACAAGCAAACTGACAAAAGGTTATTGACAAACTGACAATATTACAATATCAAACTGACGAAAACGAGCAAAATAACAAAATGAAACTGTCAAACTGTGAAAAGAAAAACCTGACAAAATTACACAAACTTAACAATTATGAAATGATTAAAACTAACAAATCTTGACAAAAGCAAATCGTTAATTTCTTACACGACTCTACAAAAATCAAAACTGAACGAAACTAGCAAATTGACAAAATGAAACTGTCAAACAGTGAAAATGAAAGACTGACAAAATGTCAAACTTACAATATGAAAATGACTAAAACTAACAACCTTACAAAATGCAATTGACAATCTGACATTATTCAAATTCAAACTGACGGAAAAGTAGCAAATTGACAAATGAAACTGTGGAAAATGAAAAAACTTTTCAATTTGAAAATGAATTAAACAAGCAAATGACAAAGTTGTGACAAACTGAAAATATTACAATATCAACACTGAGAAAATAGCAAATTAACAAAATGAAACTGTCAACTGTTGAAAATAAAAAACAGACAAAATGTCAAACTTACCAATATTGAAAATGACTAAAAAACTAACAACCTGACAAAATGCAATTGACAATCTGGACTTCTTACAAAATCAAACTGACGAAAACTAGCAAATGACAAATGAAACTGTGAAAATGAAAACTTAATTTGAAAAGAGAAAAAAAGCAAACTGACAAAGGTTATGACCAAACTGACAATATTACAATATCAAACTGACGAAAACCTAGCAAAATAACAAAATGAAAATGTCAGACTGTGAAAATGAAAAATGACAAAAGTTACAAAACTTACAATATTAAAAAAGACTAAAACTAACAACCTGACAAAAGGCATTGCTACAATCTGACATTTCTTACCCAAATCAAAACTACGCACCCTAGCAAATTGACAAAATGAAATTGTGAAATGGAAAAAACTTACAATTTGAAAATGATTAAAAAAGAAAAACTGACACAATGTTATTGACAAAACTGACAATATAACAATACCCAAACTGTGAAAACAGCAAATAACAAAATGGAAACTGTCAACGTGAAAATGAAAATCTGAAAATTAACAAACGAACAATATGAAAATGACTAAAACTAACAACGTGAAACAAAATTGCAATTGACATCTGACATCTTACAAATCAAACTGACGAAAAGTACACAAATTGGACAAAATGAAACTGTGACAATGAAAACTTTCAATGTGAAATGAATTAAACAAGCAAAAGACAAATTGTTAGTTGACCCAAACTTACAATATTACTAATATCCAAACTGACGATTACTAGCAAATTTTCAAAATGAATCCGTCAAACTTGTGAAAATAAGAATCCTGACAACCCGCACCAAACTTTCAATATGAAAATGACAATAACTAACAACCTGACAAAAAGCAATTGAAATCTGACAATTCTTACAAAATCAAACTGACGAAAACTAGCAAATTGACAAAATTAAACAGTCAAACTGAGAAAATGATAAAATGACAAAATTACAAACTACAATATGAAAATGACTCCTAAAATAACACCTGACAAAATGCATGGACAATCATAACATCTTTACAAATCAAAACTGAGAAAAACTAGCAAATTGACAAAATGAACCCCCTGTGAAAACTAGCAAAAGATAATATGACAAATGAAACTGTGAAAAGAAAACTTACAATTTGAAAATGACTAAACCAAGCAAAAACTGACAAAAATGTTATGACAAACTGGACAATACTACAATATCAAAACTGACGAAAACTAGCAAATAAACAAAATTTAACTGTCAAACTGTAAAATCTGACAAAAATTACAAACTAACAAATATGAAAAGTGACCTTTACTAACAACCTGACACAATGCAATTGACAATCTGACATCTTACAAAATCAAACTGACGAAAAAGTAGCAAATTGACAAATGAAACTGGTGAAATGAAAAACTTTCAATTGAAAATGAATTAAAACAAGCAAAACTGACAAATGTTATTGACAAATGACAAGATAACAACTACCAAACTGACGAAAACTAGGATATTAACAAAATGAAACGGTCAAACAGTGAAAATGAAAAACTGACAAAATGTCAAACTTACAATATGAAAATGACTAAAAAAATAACAAAACCTGACAACACGCAATTGACAATATGACATTCTTACAAAAAATCAAACTTGACGAAAACTAGCAAATTGACAAAATGAAACTGTGAAAATCAAACTTACATTTGAAAATGAGAAAACAAGCAAATGACAAAAAGGTTATTGACCAAACTGACAATATTACATATCAAAACTGACGAAAAAACCTAGCAAAATAACAAAATGAAACATGTCAAACTGTGAAAATGAAAAAATGACAAAATTACAAAACTTACAATATGAAAAATGACTAACACTACAACTTGACAAAATGCAATCGTTAATTTTTAACATTCTTACAAAGTCAAAACGACGAAAACTGCAAATTGAACAAAGAAACGTCAACCGTGAAAAATAAAAACTGACAAAATGTAAACTAACAATATTGAGAAATGCCGAAAACTAACAACTTGACAACAAATGCATTGTAAAATCTGGACATTCTTACAAATCAAAAACTGACGAAACACTAGGCAAAATTTACAAATGAACTGTGAAATTAAAAACTACAATTTTAAAATGACTTAAACAAGCAAATGACACAGATGTTATGACAAACGACAATATAACAATACCAAACTGGTGAAAACTAGCAAATTAACAAATGAAAACTGTCCCAACCCCCAGTTTTTTGTGAAAATGAAAATCTGACAAAATTACAAAACTAACAATGAAAATAGGACTACAAAAATAACAACCTGACAAAATGGCAATGACAATGACATTCTTACAAATCAACCTTGCCCCTGCCAAGTAACAAATTGACAAAAGAAACTTTGAAAATGAAAAACCTTTCAATTTGAAAATGAATTAAACAAGCAAAACTGACAAATTGATAATTGACAAAACTAACAATATTACAATATCAAAACTGGACGATAACTAGCAAATTGTTTTCAAAATGAAAACTGTCAAAACTTGTGAAAAAAAAAAATCTGACAAACGACAAACTTTTTCAATATGAAAATGACCTAAAACTAAACAACATGACAAAAAGCAATTGACAATCTGACATCTTACAAAATCAAACTGACGAAAACTAGTAACTTGACAAAATTAAAACCCCCCCCCCCCCCTGTGAAAATGAAAAACTTACAATTTGAAAATGACTAAAACAGCAACGACAAAAGCAATTGACAATCTGACATTTGTTTACAAAATCAAAACTAACGAAAACTAGCAAATTGAAAAAAGAAAACGTGAAACGTGAAAATGAAAACACTGACAAAAGTCAATCTTACAATATGAAAATGACTTAAACTAACAACCTTACAAAATGCAATTGACAATCTGACATTCTTTTTCAAATCAAAATGACGAAAAGTAGCAAATGACAAAATGAAACTGTGGAAAATGAAAAACTTTCAATTTGAAAAGAGTTAAACAAGCAAAAACTGACAAATGTTATTGACAACTGACAAATATTACAATATCCAAAACTGAGGAAAACGAGCAAATTAACAAAATGAAACTGTCAAACTGTAAAAATGAAAATTGACAAAAATTACAAACTCAAATATGAAAATGTCCTTAACTAACAACCCGACACAAATGCAATTGACAATCTTTACATTTTTACAAAATCAACTGACCGAAAAAGAGCAAATGACAAAATGAAACTGCTGAAAATGAAAAACTTTCAATTTGAAAATGAATTAAACAAGCAAAACTGACAAAAATGTTATGACAACTGACAATAAAACAATACCAAACTGACGAAAACTAGGATATTAACAAAATGAAAACTGTCAAACAGTGAAATGAAAAACTGACAAAAATGTTCAAACTTACAATATGAAAATGACTAAAACTAACAACCTGAGAAAAATGCAATGACCAATTTGACATTCTTACAAAATCAAACTGACGAAAAACTAGCGAATGGACAAAATGAAACTGTGAAAATAAAAAAAACTTACATTTGAAAATTGAGAAAAACAAGCCAAAACTGACAAAAGATTGACAAACTGACAATATTACAATATTCAAACTGACGAAACTAGCAAAATAACAAAATAAACTGTCAAACTGTGAAAATGAAAAAACTGAAAAAATTACAACTTACAATATGAAAATGATTAAAACTACAAAATGACAAAAATGCAATCGTTTAATTTTTACATCTTACAAAAATCAAACTGACGAAAACTAGCAAATTAGACCAAAATGGAAACTGCAAACAGTGAAAATAAAAAACTGACCAAAATGTCAAACTTACAATATTGAAAATGACGCGAAAATAACACTTGACCAAAATGCAATTTATAAATCTGACCATTCTGACAAAATCAAACGACCGAAAACTAGACAAATGACAAAATGAAACTGTCAAACAGTGAAAATGAAATCTGACAAAATGTCAAACTTACAATATGAAAAGACTAAAACTAAACAACCTTACAAAAATGGCAATTGACAATCTGACCTTCTTTCAAATCAAAATGACGAAAGTAGCAAATGACAAAATGATGAAACTGTGAAATGAAAAACTTTAATTTGAAAATGAATTAAACAAGGCAAACGAAAATTGTGTGCCCACAAACTGGACAATATTACAATATCAAACTGAGGATAAAATAGCAATTAACAAAATGAAACTGTCAAACTGTGAAATAACAAAAGAAAAAATGTCAAACTTACAATATGAAATGGACTCTAAAACTAAAAAACCTGACAAAAGCAATTGACAATCGGACTTTCTTACAAAACAAACTGACGAAAACTAGCAAAATGACAAAATGAAACTGTGAAAAGAAAACCTTAAATTTTGAAAATGAGAAAAACAAGCAGCAAATGACAAAAGGTATAGACAAACTGACAATATTACAATATCAAACTGACGACAAACCTAGCAAAATAACAAAATGAAACTGTCCCAAAATGTGAAAATGAAAAAACTGACAAAATACAAACTTACAATATAAAAAAGACTAAAACTAACAACTTGACAAAATGCAATTGTAAATCTGACATTTCTTACACAATCAAACTTTTACGAAAACTAGCAAATGACAGAATGAAATTGTAAAATTGAAAAACTTACAATTGAAAATGACTTAAAACAAGCAAATAGACACAATGGTATGACAAAACTGCCAATTCTAACAATACCAAAAACTGTGAAAACTAAGAGAAAATTAACAAAATGAAACTGTTTCAAACAGTGAAAAGGGAAATCTGACAAATTACAAAAAACAAATAGGAATGACTAAAGCGCTAAACAACCTGACAAATGCAATGACAATCAGACATTCTACAAATCAAACGACGAAAAGTAAAACAAATTTTGTCCCCCCCCCCCAAAATGAAACTGTGAAAATGAAAACTTTTTAATTTGAAAATGAATAACAAGCAAACTGACAAATGTTATTGAACAAACTTACAATATTACAATATCAACTGACGATAACTTTAGCAAATTCCCCAAAAGAAACTGTCAAACTTGTGAAATAAAAAAATCTGACAAAACGACAAATTCAAATATGAAAGTGACTAAAACTAACAACCTGACAAAAAGCAATACAATCTGGGACATCTTACAAATAAAATGACGAAAAACTAGCAAATTGACAAATTAAAATTGTGAAAATGAATAACTGACATTTTGAAATGTGCAAAAACAGCAAACTGACACAATGTTATGACAAACTGACCAATATAAACAATTTTTTTACCCAAGGTGCAAACTAGCCAAATTAAAAACAAAATGAAAACTGTTCAAACAGTCCAATGAAATTGACAAAATGACAAACTAACAATATGGAAAATGACTAAAACTAACAACCGACAAAATGCAATGACAATCTGACATTCTTACAAAATCAAACTGACGAAAAGTAACAATGACAAATGAAAAACTGTGACAATGAAAACTTTCAATTTGGTTTTTTCGAAAATGAATAAACAAGCACAAAAATGACAAATGTTATTGACAAAACTTACAAGATTACAATATCAAAAACTGACGATTACTAGCAAAATTTTCAAAATGAAATGTCAAACTTGTGAAAATAAAATCTGACAAAAACTGGACAAAACTTTCAATATGAAAATGACTAAAAACTAACAACCTGACAAAAAGCAATGACAATCTGTCATTCTTACAAAATCAAACTGACGAAAACTCAGCAAATTGACAAATTAAACTGTCAAACTGTGAAAATTATATAAAATGACAAAATTACAAACTTACAATATGAAAATGAACTAAAACTAACAACTGACAAAATGCTGACAATCTAACATTCTTAGAAATCAAAACGTCAAGAACACTAGCAAATTGACAAAAAATGAAAACTGTGAAAACTAGCAAAGTGACAAATGAAAACTGTGAAAATGAAAACTACCAAATTTGAAAATGACTTAAAACAAAGCAAACTGGACAAAATGTTATGACAAACTGACAATACTACAATATCAAACTATGACGAAAACTAGCAAATAAAACAAAAATTAAACTTGTCAAACTGGATAAAAATGAAAATAGGACAAAAATTACACAATCTTAACATATATAATGAAAATGAACCTTACTAACAACCTGGACACAATTGCAATTGACAATCTGACATTCTTACAAAATCACTTCTGACGAAAAAGTAGCAAAATTGACAAAATGATAACTGTGAAAATGAAAAACTTTCAATGAAAATGAATTACAACAAGCAAATGACAAATGTTGTTGACCAAACTGACAATATTACAATATCAAACTGAGTTTTGAAACTTTTTTTAGCAAATTAACAAAATGAAACTGTCAAACTAGTGAAAATAAAAAACAGACAAAATGTCAAACTTTACAATATGAAAATGACCTAAAACTAAAACAACCTAGACAAAAGGCAATTGACAATCTGAACTTTCTTACAAAATCAAAACTGACGAAAACTAGCAAATTGATAAAATTTAACAATGTCCAAACTGTGAAAATTATAAAATGACAACATAAAAAACTACAAACTTACAATATGAAAATGACTAAAACTAACAAACATGACAAAATGCATTGACAATCTAACATCTTACAAATCAAACTGAAGAAAACTTAGCAAATTGACCCCCCCCCCCCCAATGAAAACTGTGATGAAAACTAGCAAATTGACAAATGTAACTGTGGAAAATGAAAACTTACAATTTGAAAATGACTAAAAACAAGCAAACTGACAAAAGGTTATCTACAAAATGACAATATGACAATATCAAACCCTGACGAAAACTAGCAAACAAACAAAATAAAACTGTCAAACTGTGAAAATGAAAAGCGGAAAAAATTACAAAATCACAATATGAAAATGACCTAACTAACAACCTGGACACAATGCAATAGACAATCTTACATTCTTACATAAACAAACTGACGAAAACTAGCAAATGACAAATGAAACTGTGGAATGAAAAAACTTTCAATTTGAAAATGAATTAAAACAAGCAAACTGACCAAAATGTTATTGGAACAAATGACAATATAACAATACCAAACTGACGAAAACTAGGATATATTAACAAAATGAAAACTGTCATACAGTGAAAATGAAAAACTGACAAAATGTTCCCAAATTCAATATGAAAATGGACCTTAAAAACTAACAACCCTTACAAAATGCAATTGACAATCCAATCTGACATTCTTTTCAAATTTTAAACTGACGAAAGTAGCAAAATGACAAAATGAAACACTGTGAAATGAAAAAAACTGTCAATTTTTGAAAATGGAATTTAAACAAGCAACCTGACAAATGTTATTGACAAACTGACAATATTACAATACAAAATGAGGAACAAACTAGCAAATTAACAAAAATGAAACTGTCAAACTGTACAAAAAATGAAAAGCTGGACAAAATTACAAACTCACAATATGAAAATGACCGTCAACTAACAACCTGACACAATGCAATGACAATTCTTACCATTCTAACAAAATCAAACTGCGAAAAGTAGCAAATGACAAAATGAAACTGTGAAAATGAAAAACTTTCAATTGAAAATGAATAAAAACACAAACTGACAAAATTGTTATGACAACTGACAATATACAACAATACCAAAACTGACGAAAACTAGATATTAACAAATGGAAATGAAACTGTCGTACAGTGAAAATGAAAACTGACAAAATGTCCAAATTACATATGAAAATGACTAAAACTAACAACCTGACAAAATGCAATTGACAATCTGACATTCTTACAAAATCAACCTGACGAAAACTAGCAATTGACAAAATGAAAAACTGTAAATATGAAAAACTTACATTTTGGAAATGAGAAAAAACAAGCAAACTGACAAACAGGTTATTGACAAACTGACAATATTACAATATATCAAAACGGACGAAAAACCGAGCAAAATAACAAAATGAAAACTGTCAAAACTGTAGAAAATGGAAAAAACTGACAAAATTACAACTCTACAATATGAACATGATTAAAACTAACAACTTGACAAAAATGCAAGCGTTAATAATTTTTACATTCTTACAAAATCAAACTGACGAAAACTAGCAAATTGACAAAATGAAACTGTCAAACAGTGAAAATAAAAACGAAAATGTCAAAATTACAATATGAAAATGACGAAAACTAACAACCTGACAAAATGCAATTGTAAATATGACATCTTACAAAATTCACAACTGAGAAACTAGCAAATTGACAAAATGAAACTGCGAAAGAAAAACTTACAATGTGAAAATGACTAAAACAAGCAAACTGCCACAATGTTATTGACAAACTGACAATAAACACAATCACCAACAACTGTGAAAAACTAGCCAAATTAACAATGAAACTGTCAAACAGTGAAATGAAAATCTGACAAAATGTCAAACTTACAATATGAAAATGACTAAAACTAACAAACCTTACAAAATGCAATTGGACAATCTGACATTCTTTTCAAATCAAACTGACGAAAAAATTAGCAAATTGACAAAAAATGAACTGGTGGGACAATCGAAACCAAACTTTCAATTTCCCTATCCATTAAACAGCAAAACTGACAAATTGTTATTGAAACTGACAAGATACAACATCAAACTGAGGAAAACTAGCCAAATTAACAAAATGACAACTGTCAAATGTGAAAATGAAAAACAGACAAAATGTCAAACTTACAATATGAAAATGACCTAAAACTACAAAAACCTGACAAATGCAATTGACAATCTGAATTCTAACAAAATCAAACTGACGAAAACGAGCAAATTGACAAAAGGAAACTGTGAAAATGAAAACTTACAATTTGAACAATGACTAAAAAAAGCAAACTGACAAAATGTTATTGACAAACTGGACAATACTTACAATTCAAACTGACGAAAACTAGCCAAATAAAACAAATTTAAACTGTCAAACTGGTAAAAAATGAAAATCTGACAAAAATTACAAATCACAATCTGAAAATGACCTTTACTAACACCTGACACAATTGCAATTGACAATCTGCCATCAGACAAAATTCACACTGACGAAAAGTAGCCAATTGGACCCCCAAATGAAATGTGAAAATGAAAAACTTTCAATTTGAAAATAGAAATTAAACAAGCAAACTGACAAAATGTTATTGACAAACTGACAATATAACAATACCAAACTTACAAAAACTAGGATATTAAAAATGGAAACTGTCAAACAGTGAAAAGGAAAAACTGACAAAATGTCAAACTTACAATATGAAAGGACTAAAAATAAAAACCTGACAATGCAATTGACAATCTGACTTTCTTACAAAATCAAAAACTGACGAAAGACTAGCCAAATTGACAAACTGAAACTGTGAAAAATGAAAAACTTTAATTTGAAAATGAGGAAAACAAGCCAACTGACAAAAGGTTATTGACAAAGGACAATATTACAATATCAAACTGACGAAAAACCTAGCAAAATAACAAAAACAAACACTGTCAAACTGTGCAAAATGAAAAACTGCAAAATTAAAACTTGACAAATATAAAAAAGGACTAAAACTAACACACTGACAAAATGCAATTGTAATCTGACATCTTACACAATCAATGACGAAACTAGCAATTGACAAAATGTGAAATTGTGAAATGAAAAAACTTACAATTTGAAATGACTTAAACAAGCAAACGACACAATGTTATTGACAAAACTGACAAGTATAACAATACCAAACTGTGAAAACTAGCAAATTAACAAAGAAACTGTCAAACAGTGGAAAATGAAAATTCTGCAAAATTACAAACTAACAATATGAAAATGACTAAAACTAACAACCTGACAAAATGCCAATTGACAATCTGACATTCCTTACAAAATCAAATGACGAAAGTAACTAAATGGACAAAATGAAACTATGAAAATGAATAACTTTTCAATTTGAAAATGAATGAAAAAAGCAAACTGACAAAATTGTTATGACAAACTTACAATATTTTTTACCACAAAAAAAAAAAAAAATATCAAATGACGATAACTAGCAATTTTCAATGAAAACTTCAAACTATGAAAATAAAAATTGACAAAACGACGAACTTTCATATGAAAATCGACTAAAAAATAACAACCTGACAAAAAGCAATTGACAATCTGACATTCTTACAAAATAAAACTGACGAAAACTAGCAAATTGACAAAATTAAACTGTCAAACTGTTAAAATTATAAAATGACAAAATTACAAACTTACAATATGAAAATGACTAAAACTAACAACCTGACAAAATGCATTGACAATCCAACAGTCTTACAACATCAAACTGAAGAAAAACTAGCAAATTGACAAAATGAAACTGTCAAACTGTGAAAATGAAAAACTGACAAAATTACAAACTAACAATATGAAATGGACCTTAACTAACAACCTGACACAATGCAATTGACAATCTAAAATTCTTACAAAACCAAACTGACGATAAAGTAGCAAATTGACAAAATGAACTGTGAAAATGAAAAACTTTCAATTTGAAAATGAATTAAACAAGCAAACTGACAAAATGTTATTGACAAACTGACAATATAACAATACCAAACTGACGAAAACTAGGATATTAACAAAATGAAACTGTCATACAGTGAAAATGAAAAACTGACAAAATGTCAAACTTACAATATAAAAATGACTAAAACTAACAACCTTACAAAATGCAATTGACAATCCAATCTGACATTCTTTTCAAATCAAACTGACGAAAAGTAGCAAATTGACAAAATGAAACTGTGAAAATGAAAAACTTTCGATTTGAAAATAAAATTAAACAAGCAACCTGACAAATTGTTATTGACAAACTGACAATATTACAATATCAAACTGAGGAAAACTAGCAAATTAACAAAATGAAACTGTCAAACGTAAAATGAAAAACTGACAAAATTACAAACTCACAATATGAAAATGAATTAAACAAGCAAACTGACAAAATGTTATTGACAAACTGACAATATAACAATACCAAACTGACGAAAACTAGCAAATTTACAAAATGAAACTGTCAAACTTGTGAAAATAAAAATCCGACAAAACGACAAACTTTTAATATGAAAATGACTAAAACAAGCAAACTGACAAATTGTTATTGACAAACTGACAATATTACAATATCAAACTGACGAAAACTAGCAAATTAACAAAATGAAACTGTCAAACTGTAAAAATGAAAATCTGACAAAATTACAAACTCACAATATGAAAATGACCTCAACTAACAACCTGACACAATGCAATTGACAATCTGACATTCTTACAAAATCAAACTGACGAAAACTAGCAAATTGACAAAATGAAACTGTGAAAATGAAAAACTTTCAACATGAAAATGAATAAAACTAACAACTTGACAAAATGCAATTGTTAATTCTTACATTCTTACAAAATCAAACTGACGAAAACTAGCAAATTGACAAAATGAATCTGTGAAAATTAAAAACTTACTATTTGAAAATGACTTAAACAAGCAAACTGACGAAATGTTATTGACAAACTGACAATATAACAATACCAAACTGACGAAAATTAGCTAATTAACAAAATGAAACTGTCAAACAGTGAAAATGAAAAACTGACAAAATGTCAAACTTACAATATGAAAATGACTAAAACTAACAACCTGACAAAATGCAATTGACAATCTGACATTCTTACAAAATGAAACTGACGAAAACAGCAAATTAACTAAATGAAACTGTCAAACTGTGAAAATGAAAAACTGACAAAATTACAAACTAACAATTTGAAAATGACCTTAACTAACAACCTGACACAATGCAATTGACAATCTAACATACTTTCAAACCAAACCAACGAAAAGAAACAAATCAAAAAAATGAAACTGTGAAAATGAAAAACTTACAATTTAAAAATAATAAAACTTTCAATTTGAAAATGAATTAAACTAACAACCTGACAAAAAGCAATTGACAATCTGACATTCTTACAATATCAAACTGACGAAAAGTAACAAATTGACAAAATGAAACTGTGAAACAGTGAAAATGAAAATCTGACAAAATTACAAACTAACAATATGAAAATGACCTTAACTAACAACCTGACACAATTTAATTGACAATCTGACATTCTTACAAATCAAACTGACGAAAAGTAGCAAATTGACAAAATGAAACTGTGAAAATGAAAAACTTTCAATTTGAAAATGAAAAACTTTCAATTTGAAAATGAATTAAACTAACAACCTGACAAAAAGCAATTGACAATCTGACATTCTTTTTAAATCAAACTGACGAAAACTAGCAAATTGACAAAATGAAACTGTGAAAAATGAAAAACTTCAATTTGAAAATGAATTAAACAAGCAAACTGACAAATTGTTATTGACAAAATGACAATATTACAATATCAAAACTGAGTAAAACTAGCAAATTATCAAAATGAAACTGTCAAACTGTAAAAATGAAAATCTAACAAAATTACAAATCCTAATATGAAAATGACCTTAACTAACACCTGACACAATGCAATTGACAATCGGACATACTTACAAAATCAAACTGACAGAAAGTAGCAAATTGACAAAATGAAACTGTGAAATGAAAAACTTTCAATTTGAAAATGAATTAAACAAGCAAACTGACAAAATGTTATTGACAAACTGACAATTTAACAATACCAAACTGACGAAAACTAGGATATTAACAAAATAAAACTGTCAAACAGTGAAAATAAAAAACTGACAAAATGTCAAACTTACAATATGAAAATGACTAAAACTAACAACCTGACAAAATGCAATTGACAATCTGACATTCTTACAAATCAAACTGACGAAAAGTAGCAAATTGACAAAATGAAACTGTGAAAATGAAAAACTTACAATTTGAAAATGAAAAACTTTCAATTTGAAAATGAATTAAACAAGCAAACTGACAAAATGTTGTTGACAAACTTACAATATTAAAAATACTGACAAAAAATTTACAAAATGAAACTGTCAAACTTGTGAAAATAAAAATCCGACAAAACGACAAACTTTCAATATGAAAATGACTAAAACTAACAACCTGACAAAAAGCAATTGACAATCTGACATTCTTACATAATCAAAATGACGAAAACTAGCAAATTGACAGAATGAAACTGTGAAAATGAAAAACTCACAATTTGAAAATGACTAAAACAAGCAAACGGACAAAATGTTATTGACAAACTGACAATATTACAATATCAAACTGACAAAAACCTAGCAAAATAAGAAAATGAAACTGTCAAACTGTGAAAATGAAAAACTGACAAAATGACAAACTTACAATATGAAAATGTTTAAAACTAACAACCTGACAAAATGCAATTGACAATCTGACATTCTTACAAAATCAAACTGACGAAAAGTAACAAATTGACAAAATGAAACTGTGAAAATGAAAACTTTTCAATTTGAAAATGAATTAAACAAGCAAACTGACAAATTGTTATTGACAAACTTACAATATTACAATATCAAACTGACGATAACTAGCAAATTTTAAAAATGAAATTGTCAAACAGTGAAAATGAAAAACTGTGAAAATGTCAAACTTACAATATGAAAATGACTAAAACTAACAACCAGACAAAATGCAATTGACAATCTGACATTCTTTTCAAATCAAACTGACGAAAATGAAGCAAATTAAAAAAAAAAAAAAAAGCAAACTGACAAAAATTGTTATAAACAAACTGGCAATATTACAATATCAAACTGACGAAAACCTAGCAAAATAACAAAATGAAACTGTCAAACTGTGAAAATGAAAAACTGACAAAATTACAAACTTACAATATATAAAAGACTAAAATAACAACTAGACAAAATGCAATTGTAAATCTGACATTCTTACAAAATCAAACTGAACGAAAACTAGCAAATTTACAAAATGAAACTGTGAAAATGAAAAACTTTCAATTTGAAAATGAATTAAACAAGCAAACTGACAAAATGTTATTGACAAACTGACAATATAACAATACCAAACTGACGAAAACTAGGATATTAACAAAATGAAACTGTCAAACAGTGAAAATGAAAAACTGACAAAATTACAAACTTACACTTGAAAATGACTTAAACAAGCAAACTGACAAAATGTTATTGACAAACTGACATTCTTACAAAATCAAACTGACGAAAACTAGCAAATTGACAAAATGAAACTGTGAAAATGAAAAACTTACATTTTAAAAATGACTAAAACAAGCAAACTGACAAAATGTTATTGACAAACTGACAATATTACAATATCAAACTGACAAAAACCTAGCAAAATAAAAAATGAAACTGTCAAACTGTGAAAATGAAAAACTGACAAAATTACAAACTTACAATATAAAAAAGACTAAAACTAACAACTTGACAAAATGCAATTGTAAATCTGACATTCTTACAAAATCAAACTGTGAAAACTAGCAAATTAACAAAATGAAACTGTCAAACAGTGAAAATGAAAATCTGACAAAATTACAAACTAACAATATGAAAATGACCTTAACTAACAACCTGACACAATGCAATTGACAATCTGACATTCTTACAAAATCAAACTGACGAAAAGTAGCAAATTGACAGAATGAAACTGTGAAAATGAAAAACTCACAATTTGAAAATGACTATGTAAAAGGGTCCAAGGCTCTCATAGCTTTTTTTTATGTTTTAAAATCTATGATTTGGTAAAATGACATGAAAATTTTTTTTAAATTAATCTAATAACCTTTTTTAATTTTCCCATCGAATCAAACTTTTTATATCACTGATGCACCCCTATATCACCCGTAATCAAAATTGTTCATTGTAATTACGAATATGAACTCGTATTGAAAAAAATTTAAAAAATTAATGATTAGCAAAACCCAAGCAAATTTAAAGGCCTTTACAGTTTTTTTTTTCAATTAGAAAAGTACATCAATCCCTAAAAAACGGGTAAAAAAGATGAATGTTTTTTATTTCAAGTCTTTTTCATTGATTTATTAAGAGTAATTAATATTTAAAAGTTAAACAAATATTGTAAAATAGTGTTTTTTTTGAACTTCCCATCGATCATCCCGAAAAATGAAAGTTTTCAGTTTTTCCTGCACCCCGAGTTTCAAATTTTTTCTCGAAGCTACGATACTAAGAATTCCAAACCATTGACGGGTTTCGGGAAATAGAATACCCATCACCCCTAAGAAAAGTCGAGTTTCTGGGCCAAGGGGGGGGGAAAGGGGCGAGATTTTTACTTAAAACTATTTTGGGTCAAAACGATAGCCGTGACGTTTATCACGTGACCTAGAAAGGGGGGGAAAAAAAGGCATATAAGGAACCCCAAAGGGGACATCCGAGCAGATTTATTTTGGGGCGGAGGACCTACCTGCCGACTGGTCAGGATGGTGTCGATTTTAAGGCTTTGTTTTTGGTTTTCCTGTGCCTGGGAGGAATAATGTTTGTGGCGGGTAAAAGTGAAAAGGGGATTTTTCTTTTTTTTAAAATTTCGTTTAAAGGGTTTTTGTTTTCGATTTTTAAATTTTTTTCCCGAATTATACACTAATAGAAACATCATTATTAATTTTTCCGGGAGTGAATTCGTAAATCGCCCTTTGGGAAACATTTCAAGTGATAACAAATATCACACCTTTAAATTTAAATTTCTCCGAGTGAAAATTCGTCAATCGTCCGTTGTAAAACGTCAATGATCCCTAAAAAATCCCACCTTTTAATTTAAATTCTCCGAGGAAATTTCTTAAATTCTTTTCGTTTGTGAACTTCAAGTGATCCCCAAAAATATCACACCTTTAAATTAATTCTCCGAGGGAAATTCGTAAATCGTTCGTTTTAAAACCAGTCAAGTGATACACTAAATATACCCCTTTAAATTTAAATTTTCCCCGATGTAATTCGTCAATCGCCCCGTTTTTGGAACAGTAAAGTTTACACTAATTCACCCCCTTTAATTTAAAATTTCGCCGAGTGTTTTGTCAATCTGGGTTTGGGCATTTAAGTGATACTCAATATCACCCAAATTTAATTCCCCGGGGTTTGGTAATCCCCAATAAATTTTTTGGAAACATTTAGTGATCCTAAATATCACAAGTAGTTAATTAATTAACTGAGTGCTTTTTCATAAATCAAACATTTCAAAATCAGGGATGGGAAATTCTTGGGGAAGTGTTCGTGTGCTAAACGGTAAAACTAAACGGTAGCCGAGCATCCGACGGCGCGCGCATCGGGTTTTTTCCCCCACTCTGACGACCATATTTTAAGGGCCCGGGCGAAAAATGTCATCGTCTACAGCTGAGAAAACGGAGCTAGGAGAATGAACTCGGGGCCATTTTCATGCGCAGAAAAACGATGAGTCCATAAATTTCATTATACAAAAAAATTCATTCTTTTAATTAAAATTCATATAAATTTATTATTTTTTTTTTATTAAAAATTTTGAGGGTAAAAAGAATTTTAATTAGGCGGGTTTGGATTAGCCGGGGGATTTAAACATTGTGTGAATTGGATCCATGGGTCGGGCTTTTTTAAAAATTTAAAATGTAAAGTTCTTTTATTCATAATTATTTTTTAAAATTAAAAACTCTTTTTAAACTATCTTATTTTTGTAGATAGATCCTTTTTTGTTTCCTACTCTTAAATTTAAGTTTTTTTTTTCGGGTTTTTTCCCTTTTAAAATTCTTTTCCCCAAACTAATTAATTAATTAGGTTCTTTTTAATTTAATTTTAATATTAATTTTTCTTTTTTTTTTCTTTGATTTTTAATGTTTCTTCCGCTTTTTTGAGCAGTAATTTTATTTCTTTTTTTTTTTTAATTACCACCTCCGGGAAAAGGAAACGCTTGTTTCTGGGGGGTTTCCTTTTGCCCAATTTGGCGAGCCCAACGTGTGGCGGGAATTACCGCCCGGGATAATTAAAAAAAAATTTAAATTTTTTTTATTAAAACCTAAAATTGGGATTATAATAAAAAAAAAAAAAAAAAATAAAAAAATGGAAAAAATGGATCAAAATGAACAGGGAACCCTTTTTTAACAGTACTTTAAATGGATATGAATATGGAGGGAGAAGATGTTTTTCCCGGGACTATCGATTTGTTAAAAATGTTAAAATGAAAGCATGCCAGAGATGGAGACTTTTTTCATAAATGGGAAAATTCGATTTTGGACAGGGTTAGGCACACTAACAAGACGGGATAGGGGATAGGTTAGGGGGAAAGTTCTTTGGGATAACAGTAAAACAAAAACAGAAAACCCCGAACCCGTGGGGGGGGAAAAAAGTGACATTTTTGGGGTGGGGGAAGATAAATTCAAAAAAACGGGGGAAACAGAAAAGAGAGGTATGCTAACAAAAAGGGAAAGGGTTTTAGACAGATTCAAAAGGGAAATGGGGAAACGGGGAAAAAGGGGGGGGGGGGGTTTAAAACAGGCCCTGAGTAAAGAAAATAGGGACACTGAAAACAAATGTCACAGAAATAAAGGAGGAAATTCAAAAAAATTAAACATCCCGTCGAAAAAAACGGAAGAAAAAACTTGATAAAAATTGGGCGGGAAATGGGAAAAAAAATTGGGGAAAAAAAAAGGGAATAAAACCCAGGGAATTAAAAGGATTTTAAAACGGGCCCAACAAAACAGGTTATAAATTTAAAAGGGAAAATAGCAGAGGTTTTTAAGCAAAATGGGGGAAATTAATGAAAAAATAAGGAAAAAATAGAGAAACAGAAAAAATAAATTAATTCAAATCACCACAAAAAAGGGAGAAAAAAAATGAAGAAGGTTTTGAGATAATTGATCAAAAATTCAAAAAATCAATAAAAAAAATTCTGAAACAAAATAGCGGGGTGCTTGCATGAAAAACCAGTTTGAAGATTTGGGTGGGAAGTTGAAAAAATTAATACCTAACCCGGGGGAAAGAAAACCAAAGAAAAAAAAGAACAAAAAATTGAAAACACTTAAAAAAACAGATAGAAAATGTTAAAAACGGTCATTTTTAAATTAAAAAACAGTTCAGGACAGCGTAACTAACCCTAGAGTTTAATCAAGGATAAAGATTTTACCGAAATTGAAAAAAAATTTTACTTAAAGAGAAAAGAAAAAAACTGAGAAAATAGGCCCTAAAACATTAAAAGGCGACCGATATAACAAAAACCCGATGGGAAAAGGGGGAAATTTATTTGGCCAAAAATTTTAAAAAGGGGAAAGGGGATTAAATTCACCAGAAACCCAAAGGGCCCACACATCCTGTTGAATTCTTTGGGAAAATGGAGTCAAGTTTCCAAATGTATAAAGGTAAGAAGAAGAGAGAAAAGTCACCTCATAATCCCAAGGGCTGGGGGGGCCCTGGGGAAACCCCGGGATAAAGGGAAAAATGATTTGGGGTGGGTTATCAGGTTTTCCCAAAACATTTTTTTTCCAATCTTTTACGGGAAATTTTGGGAAGGGAAAAAGGGAAAGGGTTGGTTTAGTTCAGTCTATAATGGCCAGTACAAAAAAGGGGCCCATCACCCCTGCCCGGGGTTTTGGCAACGCATTGGGGAAAAAATTAGGCTATCTACCTCCCCCCCCCCCCCCCCATTGCCTAAATCTTAAATTTAATTGGACGATTATCCGCATTTCTCTGAAAAAGGTCAGGGTTTATTTTATCTCAAAACCCAAACCCTCCATTGACGACTGATAAAATTTTTAAAGGGAAATCTCGAAAAAGAAAACATTTCGTATGTATAAACCCCCTGAAACCCCAAGGAGGATATAATTGCCGGGGGGTAAAAGGGAAACCCAAAAAGAAAATTTCCGGGTATAACACACGGGGGATAATCGAAACCCCTAATAAAAATTTGGAGACAGGGCAATCCTTCCTACAATAGCTCCCAACAATAACAAAAACCAATCCTGAAACTACAAAAACAATAAAAACCAATCGAAAAGACAATGGGAACCAATAAAAAGACGGAACCCCCAAGTAATTCCCCATATACCATAAAACGGAAATTTTCCCCTCCCTCAAAACCCTTTTAAACCCACAAAAGGGACTGGGGAAGTAACCGGGTAATCATTCGCCCCTATAAAAATTTTCCCGTGAATGAGGTAAATCGAAATTTCCCAAGAACCCGAGTAAAATTTTTAATTAGAAGGGGAAATAACACATAAAATAAAGGGAAAATTCCAAATTTTTCCTATTTTTAAATTTTTTGTTTAAAAAACAAGAGGTTTAACCCGGCGTTATTTGACAGGGGCAGCGAGGTATCAGGGCATTTCAAAAGATTTTCTATGAAACTATGTAAGGGGGGGGTTATTCGTCACTCCTGTAGTTGGTAAAAACTGTTTGGGGGGCTACAAAAAAACGTAGAAAAAGGGTTTAGTAAACGGGTTTTTTGTAGACCCCAACATTGAAGAAAAAAAAACTAAAGCCATTTTTTTTAGGGGAAAACAATCTTGTTAAAAGGAAGTTAAAATTGGGTTTTGGGGACGGGCTTACAGAAAATTCAGTTTTTTTCCCCGATTTCAAATACAAAAGAAAATTTCCCAAATTAAGGGACAATGGATAAATAATAAATTTAAATTAACAGGAAAAAATTAAATTTTTGATGATGGGGCCTAACAGCAGTTTGTCGGGTTAAAATTATGTTTCAAGATTTTTTTTAAATGAAAAGGGGGTAAAATCAGAAATTTAAAATGAAAACCAAAAAAAGATTGTAACTATTTTAAAAATTTTAAAATTTAAACCCCTGAAAAAAAAAGATACCACAAAATTTTTTGGAAAAATGAGCAGTTTTTAAAGATCCCCCGGAAAGAAAAAAAGGGATTTAAATGAAACTAAAAGGGTAAAAAAAATAAAGGGGATTTTGAGCGAACTTCCTTTTCCCATATCCCATAAGCGGGGCAGTTGATTTAAAATTCGAAAAATGGTAAAAACGGGAATAATAAAAGAAGTGTAGTCCATACTTTAAACCCCTAGGGTTTTGTTTTTTGTAAAGAAAAAAGGGTTTTCCTTTCGATTGTGTTTAGATGTTTGACAGTTAAAAAAAAGATTGCCCCCGAGTATGAAAGCCCATGCCCCCCCACAAGAGCTTTACGGGTTTTGGGTAAAAATTTTTCAATACAAAAATAAAATCGATAGGGGTTGCCTCATATTGGAAATTAGCCCTTTTGAAAAGAGAGTAAAAAATTGCCATGGGTTTTAAATTTAAAAAATCAAGATATTTATAGTTTTTGTCGTCTCCCTTTTTGGTTAAAAGTTTCAGGCAAAATTTTATTAGAAACAATGACCCAATTTTTAGGAAAAGATTTTAAAAACACTTTTTGGGAAAGGGGGTAAAGTGATGACTTTTTAATTTTTTCACGAACTTATGATGAACATGTATTGCATTTCGATTTTTAGTCCTTGAACGATTAGAAAGGCAGGGGTAACAAATTTAATTTTTTAAAATCCCGTTTTTTTCAATTTAGCCTTCCCCTTTTTGGGGCCCTAAATTTTTAAACAAAAAAGGTTTTTAGTCCCCGACCCTGTAAAATAGATATTATTCATTGCTGGCCCCAACCTAAAAACTTACGACAATTGAAAGGGTTTCCCAGGTCTATGTTCTTTTACCGGGGGTCTTAAACGCTAGACTACGCGCAGGCACAGTGGCCTTGCAAAGCTCACAAAAAAAGGGGTTAGGAAAGGAAATTTACGCCCGCACCGATACTGCATTTGAAAGAGTAAAAAAATTTTTTTGGTTTTTAAAATATGCAACTAAAAATTTTTCCCCTATCAACAGCCCTTTTATTTTCAATGTGATGCAGTGACTTGGGTTTTGGGGGAAATTTTATTTCAAAAGGAAAAGATGGAAAAGATAAAATAATAGTTGGCTTTTAAAAATAAATTTGAGGCGGGGAATTACTTTTACAGTTTCAGAAAAAGAATTACTCGCCATTTTTTGGGCATTTAAAGAAAAATTCCCGATATTTTTCACAGGAGTAGAATTTATTATTATCACGGAAACCCAAAAGCACTGACCTTTTTTTTATGCAAAATAGATTGTTATCCAAATAAAGGGTTTTCACGCTGGATACCTATTGATACAGCAATTTTTAATTTTTAAAAATTTTTCCGGTTTTTTTCCCCAAAAGGGAAAAAAAAAAATGTACGCTGTACACTAAGTAGATTTTCCCATAAAAGATACGGAGGGGATTTGAGGACCCCGCCCCTACATCACGAATGTATTTTTGGGACCGATTTTTTCAATATGTCATTTCAGAAATTTTCGTAAAAAAATGAGAAAAAAAGAAGATTTCAAAAGGGGGGGATGATAAATATGGAAAAACATGAGTGAAGTAAGATAACAATGTTAAATTTACCGATAAATTCATGTTTATAAAAAAAAATTGTTTTATAGAAAAAAGAATAATTTAAAAAAGGAAAATATGTTTTACCAAAGGGAAATTTTTACAGATGAAATTTAAAGGGATTCATTTGGGAAATAGGCCCCCTTTGGTTCAAGAAATGTTTTATACGTTACAAGAATATTTTCATGGTCACATTGGGGAGGGCTGTCCCGAAAATAGTGGGGGGTTTTTTGACAGCGTCAGAAAAATAAACACCCTACCCGACTTTGAAAGGGGGACTTTTGCCCCCATTGTGCCCACAGGGGAAATTTGGGCAATAAATTTTGTTGATTCATGGACCAATCCCCAAATGGATTACTAATTTCCGTTATATTTTTTGGGTTTTTTTTGACATTTTCTCAAAACTTTTAACTTTATACCCTTTTGGTAAACAGACTGCAAATTTCTGTACTAATAAAAACTAGACTTTTACATGGAACCCGTTTCCAAAAGCCTCTTTCTATAATTACGGGTCAGGAAAATCAGTTCATGTCAATGAGTGGAAAGAAAAACTAGAAAAAAAAGGGGGTTTAAAAGCCCCATTTTAAATTTTAAACAGACATTCCCCAAACCAACCCCGTAGAAAAATAAAGAGGGAGATAGGGCCCTTTGTGTAGAAAGTTTTGTCCCTCAAAACCCCTTCAGTTTTGGGGAAAAGGGTTTCCTCAATTTTTAATTGGGTTTGGGTCCAATTTTTCATATTTATGAAAAGCACTGGCCCATGCTCCCTATGAGGGTAACTTTTTCAAAAATTTAAGCCAAAAAAAGCATCAGGGTTCAACATTAGTGAAAAAATTTGTTAGAATACCACATAATGCTAAGGGTTTAACTCCATCAGAAAGATTACATACTAAGGCAGAAGAGAGAAAAAGGAGACATGAGGAAAAAAACCACTAAAAATTAAATTTTAAAATAGGTGACAAGTATTAATTAAAATCATTAAATGTATCCAAATTGCTGGGGGTTTAAAAAAAGGAAAAGTAAGAAAATTTTTTTTTGGTTTTTTAGGCCCATATGAGGTTATCTCGATCGCAGGGTTTTTTGCGTACGAAAAATGTAAGGAAAAAAGGGGGTATCAAAGGGGGTTTCAATGTTATTAATTTGAAGCCCTCAAACAATTTTAAAGGGAAAGAAAAATTTATTTCTCACTTATAGGAGTGAAGATTGAAAAAAAGTCGGTAGGAGAAAACAACAAAAATGTAATTTGGGGAAATAATTTATTAAACCAAAGACCGAAAAATGATTCAAAAAAATGAAGTAACTTCCATTTAGCATGTAATTGGACTTAATTAGGAGTAAAAATTAGTGCAAAATAATATTTTTTTTTGGGAAGGGAAACATTATCATAAATATCAAGCTAAGGGGATGGTGTGAACAAATAAAATTCAGATAATTTTTTGATTTTTAAAATTTAAAGGGAAAAAAAAAATTTAAAATATATAAGTTAAATTTAAACAAAAATTAAAAAAATTTTTTTTTAAGAAAATGGTAATAATTAAAGGTGTACTTTTTAATGAAAGGGTTAGAGACAAGGAACTTTCAACAAATTTTTGGGAAAATTTTTTTAGAAATTTTGAGGTATGAATTGTTATGTAATTGTTTTGAAATGTATTTGCTGGCCCATGTATAATTCGGTTTTATCACTGGTTTTCCAAAAGCATTTGGGAAGTGGAGGGGGATTGGTATAATTTTTAGAAATTTATGGGATCCTTTTCAGAGTATAGGGGAAAACCCAGATAAGAGAAAATTTGGGATTGGGGCAACTTGACTGGGTTTACTCCCAAGTTAATTGTGACGGGAGACAAAGTTTTCTCCCCCTGTATTTTGTATTTTTGCTAGTGCCTTTCATAGCAACTTATGAATAAGTAAAAGTGGAAGTTGACTATTAGGAAAGGATTTTTTTATTGTTTATTTTTTGGTTTTTTTTCAAGGAAAGAAAAAAATTGTAAAGCTGTTTCCAAAGTACCCAGCAAAGTAAACTTAATTACAATAAGTGAATTTTTGTATTTGGGGGCCCAATCGCTTTTTTCTAACAGAAAAATTTCAAAATATCACCGTGAAACGGAAAAATAATTTTAAATTTTCATAAAATTTAAAGAAAGGGAAAGGGTTTTCTCCCAATTTTTTTTCAAATTTATGTCATATTATAAAAAAATCATTTTTTTATAATTTTTTAATATAAAAAATGAAATTTTAGGGAAACTGATTTGAAATGTACCACAAATATTTCTTTACAACCTGTTTTTTTATGTTGGTGGGTATTTATTTTTGTTGGAGATGAGTTGAAGGGGTTGAGCCCTTATTCATTGAAGTGAAAGTGGAGTGGGTGGTTTTTTTCGATTTTTTTGTGTAAATGCCAAGAAAAATTTTTGTTCGCATCGGGAAGATTATGCGGACTTGAAAGGGGCCCAGGTCCTTTTTAAATGGGCAGTGTTTTTGATCTAGAAACCCCGCCCCCTTTTTTGGTTTTAACCCTTTGGTACAGACCGTTTTAAACAAAAGAAACTGACTTCCGAGAATCCGGAAATGTTTAAAATGTTTTCATTGCCAATGCCAAAACCCAAATTAAAATGAATTTTAAAAATTTTAATTTAAGTTTTTAAATTTTTTTTTGATTTGTAACCATAATAACCCTAATTTGAAAATTTGATAATTCTTAAATATCAAAAATTTTGAAAATTTTAAACAGGAAATTTCATTATAATTTTTAAATTAAAAATTTGAAATAAAATTTTAATATGGGAAAAATAAACAAAAGAGTTTTAATAAGAAAGGTATTAGTAAAACCGTATTGGGAAAAATATAATTTAAGCAAATTTAATTTTAAGATGGAAATAGAATTTAAGACCATGAAATGAGTTTCCAAAAAAAGTAGTCTTTTTATAAATTTTGAATTAAATTAAAAAGGGTTTCCAAATTTTAAATTTAAACTAAGGGGGTATTGTAAAAGGTCCCAAAGGGTCTCATAGCTATTTTTTTTTGGGGGAAAATCGGATATTGGGAAAATTACATGCAAATTTTTTTCAATTAAACTAAAAACCTTAAATTAAAAAATTTTATCGAAACAAACATGTTTAAAATCACTATGCATTTCCCCCTTTTTCATCCTTTAATCTAATGATTTCATTGTAATTACGAATTTAAATCGTAATTAGCAAAAAATTAATGATTAGCTAAACAAGCTAAAAAAGCCATTTTTCAGTCGTTTCAATTAGTAAAGTTTCATCAACTAAAACAGGAAAAATAAATAAATGTTTTTTTTTTTCAAATCGTTTTATTGAGTTTAAGGGGGTTTTATTTTTAAGTTCCTAATATTGTCAAAATAGTTAAATTTTTTAAATTACCATCTGAATCATTCCCCCCCCCCCCATGAAAACCCTTTTAGTATTTTTGCAGCCCGAGTTTTTTTTTGTTTTTCGAACCTACAGATACTAAAATTCTACCATTGACTGGTTTTTGGGGAAAAAGAATAGGGACACTCTAAGAGAATCGGTTTCTAGGCCAAAGGGGGCGGGGGGGAGATTTTTTTCCTTGAAACTAAATTTTGGGCATCGTAGCCGTGCGATTATCCGTGACCTATTAAGGGGGAAAAAGGCATTAAGAACCCCGAACGGGAAAATCCCGGGAATTTTGTTTGGGGGGGGACCTACCCGCCCCCAAATGGTCAGGATGGTGTCGACCTTTTTGGCTTTTTTTTTTGGGGGGGGGGGGGTTCCTGTGGGTCGAGGAAATAATGTTTTTTGAGTTTCGGGTGAAAATGAAAAGTGATTTTTCTTTCTTTTTAAATTCGTTTGAAGGCCCTTTTTTATTCGTATCTTTGATTTATTTCACCCAATTTTACACTAAATAGCCATCATTAATTAAATTTTCCGAGTGGAATTCGTCAATCGTCCGTTGTTAAAAGTCAAGTGATCACTAAATATCACCCATTTAAATTTAATTTTTCCGAGTGTAATTCGTCAAACGTCCGTTGTGAAAAAGCAAATGATACACTAAAAATCACACCATTAATTTTCCGGAGTTTTAAAATTTGTCCAATTTGTCCGTTGGGGGAAAAGTCAAGTGATCACTTTAAATATCCACCATTAATTAATTCTCCGAGTGTAATTTCGGCAAAACGTTCCGTTGTTTAACAGTCCCCGGGGATCACTAAATTAACACCCATTAAATTAAATTTTCCGAGTGTAATTCGTCAAACGTTCGTTGTGAAAAGTCAAATGATACCCAAATATCACACCCTTAATTAATTCCCCGAAATGTAATTCGTCAACCCTCCCCTTGTGAACAGTCCCAAATTATACACTAAATATCCCCCATTTAAAATTAAATTTGCCCCATGTAATTTTTTCATCAAACGTTTGGGGGCGTTAAATGATACATCAAATATCACATCACTAATGAATTCGCCGAGTGGAATCCGCCAATCAATCTGTTGGAACAGGGGAGTGATACACTAAATAGCACAAGTAGTTAAGTAATGAACTGAGTGCGTTGCAGCAATCAAACATTTCAAAATCACGGATCGGAAATCTTCGGAAGTGTTCGTGTGCTAAACGGTGAAACTGAACGGTAGTCGAGCATCCGACGGCGCGCGCATCTGGTTTTCCCCCACTCATGACGAACCAGATGTGAATGGCCGGCGACAAATGGTCATCGTCTACAGCTGAGTAAACGGAGATAGGAGAATCGAACCCGCGACAGTTCATGCGCAGTAAAACGATGAGTACATCAATTCATTATACTAAATTAAATTCATTCTTTTAATTAAAATTCACTATCAATTATTATTATTTTTTATGAAATTTTGGAGGGTAAAAAGAAATGTAATTAGGCAGGTGGATTAGCCAAGGGTATTTAGAACATTGTGTAGAATTGGATCCATAGGTAGGCAGGCTGTTTAACAATTAATGTAATTGTTCTTTTATGATCATAATTATATTTTAAATGGAAACTCATTTTACTAATCTTATGATTTAGTAGATAGATCCATTTTGATCCTACTCTTAAATTTAAGTTTGTTTTTCAGGTTTTTCTTTTAAATTCATTTACCAAACTAATTAATTAATTATGATTCATAATTAATTAATTAATATTAAATTTTCTTATTTTTTAATTGGAGTTTAATGTTTCTTCCGCATTTTTGAGCTAGTAATTTTATTTCTTTTTTTTGTTAAGTTACCACCTCCGGGCAAAGAAACGCTTGTTTCTGGGTGGTTACCTGACAACTAAGAAACTGACAAAATTTATTGACAAACTGACAATATAACAATACCAAACTGACGAAAACTAGCAAATTAACAAAATGAAACTGTCAAACAGTGAAAATGAAAATCTGACAAAATTACAAACTAACAATGTGAAAATGACCTTAACTTAAAACCTGACACAATGCAATTGACAATCTGACATTCTTAGAAAATCAATCTGACGAAAAGTAGCAAATTGACAAAATGAAACTGTGAAAATGAAAAACTTTTCAATTTGAAAATGAATTAAACAAGCAAACTGACAAATTGTTATTGACAAACTTACAAAATTACAATATCAAACTGACGATAACTAGCAAATTTTCAAAATAAATTGTCAAACTTGTGAAAATAAAAATCCGACAAAACGAAAAACTTACAATTTGAAAATGACTAAAACAAGCAAACTGACAAAATGCAATTGACAATCTGACATTTTTACAAAATCAAACTAACGAAAACTAGCAAATTGACAAAAAGAAACTGTGAAACAGTGAAAATGAAAAACTGACAAAATGTCAAACTTACAATATGAAAATGACTAAAACTAACAACCTGACAAAATGCAATTGACAATCTGACATTCTTTTCAAATCAAACTGACGAAAAGTAGCAAATTGACAAAATGAAACTGTCAAACTTGTGAAAGTAAAAATCCGACAAAACGACAAACTTTCAATATGAAAATGGAGAAAACAAGCAAACTGACAAAAGTTAGTGACAAACTGACAATATTACAATATCAAACTGACGAAAACTAGCAAATTTACAAAATGAAACTGTCAAACTTGTGAAAATAAAAATCCGACAAAACGACAAACTTTCAATATGAAAATGACTAAAACTAACAACCTGACAAAAAGCAATTGACAATCTGACATTCTGACAATATCAAACTGATGAAAAACCCTAGCAAAATAAGAAAATGAAACTGTCAAACTGTGAAAATGAAAAACTGACAAAATTACAAACTTACAATATAAAAAAGACTAAAACTAACAACTTGACAAAATGCAATTGTAAATCTGATATTCTTACAAAATCAAACTGACGAAAACTAGCAAATTGACAAAATGAAACTGTGAAATTGAAAAACTTACAATTTGAAAATGACTTAAACAAGCAAACTGACACAATGTTATTGACAAACTGACAATATAAAATACAAACTGAGAAAATAGCAAATTAACAAAATTGAAACTGTCAAACAGTGAAAATGAAAAACTGACAAAATTACAAACTAAAATTGAAAATGACTTAAACTACAACATGACAAATGCAAATGACAATCTGACATTCTTACAAAATCAAACTGACGAAAATAGCAAATTGACAAATGAAACTGTGAAAATGAAAAAACTACAATTTGAAAATGACTAAAACAAGCAAACTGACAAAAGGTTAATGAAAACTGACAAATTAAATATAAACTGACGAAAACTAGCAAATAAACAAAAATAAACTGTCCAACTGTAAAATAAATAAACTGACAAAATTACAAACTTACAATATGAAAATGACTAAACTAACAACTTGACAAAATGCAATTGTTAATTCTTACATTTCAAAATCAAACTGACGAAAACTAGCAAATTGACAAAATGAAACTGTAAAAATTAAAAACTTACAAATTGAAAATAAGCATTAAACAAGCAAAACTGACAAAATGTTATTGACAAACTGACAAATTAACAATAACAAATCTACAAAACTAGCAAAACAAATGAAAACTGTTACAAATAAAATGAAAAACTGATAAAATCAAACTACAAATGAAAAACTTACAATTAAAAACCCGAACAAGCAATTGACAATCTGACATCTACAAAATCAAATGACGAAAATAGCAAACTGACAAAATGAAAATAAAATGAAACTTAACTTAAAAATGAAAATCTAAAAAAGAAACACGACAAAGTTATTGACAAACTGACAACTGACAACACAACTTACGAAAACTAGCAAATAACTAAATAAAACTGTCAACTGGAAAAGTAAAACTGACAAAATAACTGTAAATACAATATTAAAATTCTGAAAAATAACAAACTGACAAAATGATTGACAAAATGACATATAACAATCAAACTGACGAAAACTAGCGAATTGACAAAATGAAACTGTAAAATGAAAAATTACAATTAAAATGACTAAACAACAATACAATTGACAAAAGTTATACAAACCTGACAAAATTCAATACAAACTGACAATACAAAATCAAAACTGACAAAACTAGCAAATTACAAAAATAAAACTGTACAAAATTGAAAACTCATTCAATTTTTGAAAAATAACTGAAAACAACACACTGACAAATTTACATACAAAATGACATAACAATAGCAAATGAAACAGAAATAACAACTGAATGTCAAAAATTGAAAAAATTGAAAAATCAAAACAAATGAAAATGACAAAATAAACTGACAAAACTTGACAATACTTTACAAATCAAACTGACGAAAACTAGCAAATTGACAAATAAATGATGAAAACTGAAACACAATTGAAAATGCTAAACAAGCAAATGACAAAAGTATGACAAACTGACAATATTAAATATCAAACTGACGAAATGCAATAAAAATCTGTCAAACTGGAAAATAAATTACAAAATAAACTTAAAATGAAAGACTAAATAAAATGACAAAATACATGTTAATTCTTACATTCTACAAATCAAATGACGAAAATTAGCAAATTGACAAAATGAAACTGTGATGTTTGAAAAAATTTGAAAATTTGAAAATGACTAAAACAAGCAAACTGACAAAATGTTATTGACAAACTGACAATATTACAATATCAAACTGACGAAAACCTAGCAAATTAACAAAATGAAACTGTCAAACTGTAAAAATGAAAATCTGACAAAATTACAAACTAACAATATGAAAATGACCTTAACTAACAACCTGACACAATGCAATTGACAATCTGACAATATTTTCAAATCAAACTGACGAAAAGTAGCAAATTGACAAAATGAATCTGTGAAAATGAAAAACTTACAATTTGAAAATGAATCAAACAAGCAAACTGACGAAATGTTGTTGACAAACTTACAATATTACAAATCAAACTGACGAAAACTAGCAAATTTACAAAAGAAAACTGTCAAACTTGTGAAAGTAAAAATCCGACAAAACGACAAAAATTTCAATATGAAAATGACTAAAACAAGCAAAACTGACAAAATGCAATTGGGCAATCTGACATTTTAAAAAATCAAACTGACGAAAAATAGCAAATTGACAAAAATGAAACTGTGAAAGGAAAAACTTACTTTTGAAAATGAGGAAAACAAGCAAACTGACAAAAGGTTATGAACAAACGGACAATATTACAATATCAAACTGACGAAAACCTAGGAAAAATAACAAAAAAGAAAACTGTCAAACTGTGAAAATGAAAAACTGACAAATTACAAACTTACAATATAAAAAAGACTAAAACTAACAACTTGACAAAATGCAATCGTTAATTTTACATTCTTACAAAATCAAAATGACGAAAAAATAGCAAATTGACAAATTAAACTGTGAAAATGAAAAACTTACAATTTGGGAAAAAGACTTAAACAAGCAAACTGACAAAATGTTATTGACAAACTGACAATATAACAATACCAAACTGTGAAAAAATAGCAAATTTCCAAAACGAAACTGTCAAACAGTTTAAAATGAAAATCTGACAAAATTACAAACTAACAATATGAAAATGACCTAAACAAACAACCTGACACAATGGGAATTGACAATCTGACATTCTTACAAATCAAAATGACAAAAAGTTGCAAATGACAAAATGAAACTGTGAAAAATGAAAAACTTTTAATTTAAAAATGAAAAAATTTCAATTTGAAAAGAATTAAAAAAGCAAACTGACAAAATGTTGTTGACAAACTTACAATATTACAAGATCAAAAATGACGAAAAGTAACAAATTGACAAAATGAAAATGTCAAACTTGTGAAAATAAAAATCTGACAAAAACGACAAACTTTCAATATGAAAATGACTAAAAACTAACAACCTGACAAAAAGCAATTGACAATGTGACATTCTGACATAATCAAAATGAGAAAACTAGCAAATTGACAGATTGAAACTGTGAAAATAAAAAACTCACAATTTTAAAATGGGCTAAAACAAGCAATCTGACAAAATGTTATTGGGCATACTGACAATATTTCAATATCAAACTGACGAAAACTAGCAAATTGACAAATTGAAACTGTTGAATGGACTGTGAAAATGAAAATCTGACAAAATGACAACCTTACAATATAAAATGTTTAAAACTAACAAACTGACAAAATGCAATTGACAATCTGACATCCTTACCCAAAATTTAAACTGACGAAAAGTAAAAAAATTGACAAAATAAACTGTGGGAAAAAGAAACTTTTCAATTTGAAAATGAATGTAAACAAGCAAATGACAAATTGTTTGACAAAACTGGCAATATTACAATATCAAACTGATGAAAAAACCCAGCAAAATAACAAAATGAAACTGTCAAACTACGAAAATGAAAAACTGACAAAATTACAAACTTCCAATATGAAAATGACTAAAACTAACAACCTGACAAAATGCATTGACAATCTGGACATTCTTACAAAAAACAAACTGAAGAAAACTAGCAAATTGACAAAAAAAAAACTGTGAAAACTAGCAAATTGACAAAAAGAAACTGTGAAAATGAAAACTTACAATTTGAAAATGACCCAAAACAAGCAAATGAAAAATGTTATTGACAAACTGTTTAAAAATTACAATATCAAAAATGACGAAAAACTAGGATATTAACAAAATGAAAATGTAAAAAAGTGAAAATGAAAATCTGACAAAATTACAAACTAACAATATGAAAATGACCTTAACTAACAACCTGACACAATGCAATTGACAATCTTGACATTCTTACAAATCAAATGACGAAAAGTTGCAAACTGTGACAAATGAATGAAACTTTTCAAAATGAAAAACTTTCAATTTGAAAAATGAAAAACTTTCAATTTGAAAATGAATTAAACAAGCAAACTGACAAAATGTTATTTACAAACTTACAATATTACAATATCAAACTGACGAAAATAGCAAATTTACAAAATGAAACTGTCAAAAATTGTGAAAATAGAAATCCGACAAAACGACAAACTTTCAATATGAAAATGACTAAAAATAACAACCTGACAAAAAGCAATTGACAATCTGACATTCTTACAGAATCAAAATGGCGAAAACTAGCAAATTGACAGATTGAAACTGTGAAAACGAAAAAACTCACAATAGGAAAATGACTAAAACAAGCAATCTGACAAAATGTTATTGACAAACTGACAATATTTTCAATATCAAACTGACGAAAAAACCCAGCAAAATAACAAAATGAAACTGTCAAACTGTGAAAATGAAAAAACTGACAAAATGACAAAAATTACAATATGAAAAAGTTTAAAACTAAGCAAAACTGACAAAAGGTCATGACAAACTGACAATATTACAATATCAAATTGACGAAAACCTAGCAAAATAACAAAAAGAAACTGCAAACTGTGAAAATGAAAAACTGACAAAATTACAAACTACAATATAAAAAAGACTAAAACTAACAAACTGACAAAATGCAATTGTAAATCTGACATTCTTACAAAATCAAACTGACGAAAACTAGCAAACTGACAAATAGAAACTGTGAAAACGAAAAACTTACAATTGAAAATGACTTAAACAAGCAAACGGACAAAATGCAATTGACAAACTGACAATATTAAAATATTAAACTGACGAAAACTAGCAAATAAAACAAAATAAAACTGTCCAACTGTGAAAATTATAAACTGACAAAATTACAAACTTATAATATGTTAATGACTAAAACTAACAACTTGACAAAATGGCAATTGTTTATTCTTACATTCTTACAAAATCAAACTGACGAAAAACTAGCAATTTGACAAAACGAAACTGTAAAAATTAAAAACTTACAATTTGAAAATGACTTAAACAAGCAAACTGACAAAATGTTATGACAAACTGACAATATAAACAATACCAAACTGACGAAAATTAGCAAATTAACAAATGAAACTGTCAAACAGTGAAAATGAAAAACTGACAAAATGTCAAACTAAAAATATGAAAAGACTAAAACTAACAAACCAGACAAAATGCAAATGACAATCTGACATTCTTACAAAATCAAACTGACGAAAACTAGCAAATGACAAAATGAAACTGTGAAAATGAAAAAACTTACAATTTGAAAATGACTAAACCAAGCAAACTGACAAAAGGTTACTCGACAAACATACAATATTACAATATCAAACTGACGAAAACTAGCAAATAAACAAATAAAACTGTCCAACTGTAAAAATTATAAACTGACAAAATTACAAAACTTACAATATGAAAATGACTAAAAAACTAACAACTTGACAAAATGCAATTGTTAATTCTTACATTCTTACAAAATCAAACTGACGAAAACTAGCAAATTGACAAAATGAAACAGTAAAAATAAAAAACTTACAATTTGAAAATGACCTTAAACAAGCAAAATGACAAAATGTATATGACAAACTGACAATATAACAACACCAAACTGACGAAAATTAGCAAATTAACAAAAATGAAATGTCAAACAGTAAAATGAAAAACTGACAAAATGCCAAAATAACAATTAGAAAACGACTAAAACTAACAACCTGACAAAAGGCAATTGACAATCTGACATTTTACAATATCAAACTTACGAAAACTAGCAAATAAACAAATAAAAACTGTCCAACTTGAAAATTATAAACTGACAAAATACAAACTTACAATAAAAAATGTCTAAAACTAACAACCTGACAAAATGCAACTAGCAAATTGACAAAATGAAACTGTGAAAATGAAAAACTGACAATTTGAAAATGACTTAAACAAGCAAACTGACAAAATGTTATTGACAAACTGACAATATTACAATATCAAACTGACGAAAACCTAGCAAATTAACAAAATGAAACTGTCAAACTGTGAAAATGAAAAACTGACAAACATTACAAACTCACAATATGAAAAATTACCTTAACTAACAACCTGACACAAGCAATTGACAATCTGACATTCTTACAAAATCAAACTGACGAAAAGTAGCAAATTGACAAAATGAAACTGTGAAAATGAAAACTTTTCAATTTGAAAATGAATTAAACAAGCAAACTGACAAAATGTTATGACAAAATGACAATATAACAATACCAAACTGACGAAAACTAGGATATTACAAAATGAAACTGTCAAACAGTGAAAATGAAAAACTGACAAAAATGTCAAACTTACAATATGAAATGACTAAAACTAAACAACCTGACAAAATGCAATTGACAATCTGACATTCTTACAAATCAAAACTGACGAAAACTAGCAAATGACAAAATTAAACTGTGAAAATGAAAAACTTACAATTTGAAAATGACCTAAAACAAGCAAACTGACAAAAAAGGGTTTTTGACAAAACTGACAATATTACAATATCAAAACTGACGAAAACTAGCAAATAAACAAAACAAACTGTCAAACTGTGAAAATTTATAAACTTACAAAAATACAAAACTTACAATATGAAAATGACTAAAACTAACAACTTGACAAAATGCTATTGTTAATTCTTACATCTTACAAAATCAAAACTGACGAAAATAGCAAATGACAAAATGAAAAGTTATGTTTGAAAAATTTGAAAAATTTGAAAATGACTAAAACAAGCAAACTGACAAAATGTTATTGACAAACTGACAATATTACAACACCAAACTGACGAAAATTAGCAAATTAACAAAATGAAAACTGTCAAACAGTGAAAACTGAAAAAACTGACAAAATGTCAAACTTACAATATGAAAATGACTAAAACTAACAACCTGACAAAATGCAATGAATATCTGAATTCTTACAAAATCAAACTGACGAAAACTAGCAAAATTGACAAAATGAAACGTGAAAATGAAAAACTTACAATTTGAAAATGACCCTTTAAAAAAAAGCAAACTGACGAAAGGTTATTGACAAACTGACAATTTTACAATATCAAACTGACGAAAACTAGCAAATAAACAAAAATAAACTGTCCAACTGTGAAAATTATAAACTGACAAAATTACAAACTACAATATAAAAATGACTAAAACTAACAACCTGACCAAAATGCAATTGACAATCCGACATTGTACAAAATCAAACTGACGAAAACTAGCAAATAAACAAAATAAAACTGTCAAACTGTGAAAATTATAAAACTGACAAAATTACAAACTTACAATATGAAAATGACTAAAAACTAACAACTTGGACAAAATGCAATTGTTAATTCTACATTTTTACAAAATCAAACTGACGAAAACTAGCAAATTGAAAAAAATGAAACTGTGAAAATGAAAAACTTACAATTGAAAATGACTTAAACAAGCAAACTGACAAAATGTTATTGACAAACTGACAATATAAACAATAACAAACTGACGAAAATAGCAAATTAACAAAAGAAACTGTCAAACAGTGAAAATGAAAAAACTGACAAAATGTCAAACTACAATATGAAAAAGACTAAAACTAAACAACCTGACAAAATGCAATGACAATCTGACATTCTACAAAATCAAACTGACGAAAAACTAGCAAATTGACAAAATTAAAACTGTGAAAATGAAAACTTACAATTGAAAATGACTAAAACAAGCAAACTGACAAAAGGTTATTGACAAAATGACAATAGACAATATCAAATGACGAAAAATAGCAAATAAACAAATAAAACTGTCAAACTGTGAAAATTATAAACAGACAAAATTACAAACTTACAATATGAAAAGGACTAAAACCAACAAACTTGACAAAATGCAATTGTTAATTCTTACATTCTTACAAAATCAAAACTGACGAAAACTAGCAAATAAAACAAAATAAAACTGTCAAACTGTGAAAATTATAAATGACAAAATTACAAACTTACAATATGAAAATGACTAAAAACTAACAAATTAACAAAATGCTATGTAATTATTACATTCTTACAAAATCAAAACTGACGAAAATTAGCAAATTGACAAAATGAAACTGTGATGTTTGAAAAAAATTTGAAAAATTTGAAAATGACTTAAACAAGCAAACTGACAAAATGTTATTGACAAACTGACAATATTACAACACCAAACTGACGAAAATTAGCAAATTAACAAAATGAAAACTGTCAAACAGTGGAAACTGAAAAACTGACAAAATGTCAAACTACAAAATGAAAATGACTAAAAACTAACAACTGACAAAATGCAATTGACAATCTGACATTCTACAAAATCAAACTGACGAAAACTAGCAAATTGACATAATGAAACTGTTAAAATGAAAAACTTACAATTTGAAAATGACTAAAACAGCAAACTGACGAAAGGTTATGACAAACTGACAATTTTACAATATTAAACTGACGAAAACTAGCAAATTAACAAAATAAAACTGTCCAACTGTGAAAATTATAAACTGACAAAATTACAAACTTACAATAAAAAAATGACTAAAAAATAACAACCTGACAAAATGCAAATTGACAATCCGACATTGTTCAAAATCAAAACGACGAAAACTAGCAAGTTGACAAAATGAAAACTGTGAAATGAAAAACTTACAATTTGAAAATGACTAACAAGCAAACTGACAAAAGGTTATTGACAAAACTGACAATAATTACAATATCAAACTGACGAAAACTAGCAAATAAACAAAATAAAACTGTCAAACTGTGAAAATTATAAACTGACAAAATTACAAACTTACAATATGAAATAGACTAAAACTAACAACTTGACAAAATGCAATTGTTAATTCTTAACATACTTACAAAATCAAACTGACGAAAACTAGCAAATTGACAAAATGAAACTGTGAAAATTAAAAACTTACTATTTGAAAATGACTGAAACAAGCAAACTGACAAAATGTTATTGACAAACTGACAATATAACAATACCAAACTGACGAAAAGTAGCAAATTAACAAAATAAAACTGTCAAACAATGAAAATATAAACTGACAAAATTACAAACTTACAATATGAAAAAGACTAAAACTAACAACCATAAAAATGCAATTGACAATCTGACATTCTACCAAAATCAAACTGACGAAAACTAGCAAATAAACAAAATAAAACTGTCAAACTGTAAAATTATAAACTGACAAAATAACAAACTTAAAATATGAAAATGACTAAAACTAACAACTTGACAAAAATGCAATTGTTAATTCTTACATTCTTACAAAATCAAACTGACGAAAACTAGCAAATTGACAAAATGAATCTGTGAAAATGAAAAACAAAATGAAAAACATTCAATTTGAAAATTAATTAAACAAGCAAACTGACAAAAAAAAAAAGTTGTTGACAAACTTACAATATTACAATATCAAACTGACGATAACTAGCAAATTTACAAAATGAAACTGTCAAACTGTGAAAATAAAAATCTGACAAAACGACATACTTCAATAGAAAATGACTAAAACTAACAACCTGACAAAAAGCAATTGACAATCTGACATTCTTACAAAATCAAAACTGACGAAAACTAGCAAATTGACAAAATTAAACTGAGAAAATGAAAAAACTTACAATTTGAAAATGACTTAAACAAGCAAACTGACACAATGTTATTGACAAACTGACAATATAACAATACCAAACTGTGAAAATAGCAAATTAACAAAATAAAATTGTCAAACAGTGAAAATGAAAATCTGACAAAAATTACAAAACAAACAATATGAAAATGACCTTAACTAACAACCTGACACAATGCAATTGACAATCTGACATTTTTACAAAGTCAAATTAACGAAAAATAGCAAATTGACAAAAAAGAAAACTGTGAAAACAGTGAAAATGAAAAAACTTTCAATTGAAAATGAATTAAACAAGCAAACTGACAAAAATGTTGTTGACAATTTTACAATATTACAATATCAAACTGACGAAAACTAGCAAATTTACAAATTGAAAAATGTCAAACTTGTGAAAATAAAAATCGACAAAACGACAAACTTTCAATATGAAAATGACTCAAACTAACAAACCTGACAAAAAAGCAATGACAATCTGACATTCTTACATAATCAAAATGACCGAAAACTAGCAAATGACAGAATTAAACTGTGAAAATGAAAACTACAATTTGAAAATGACTAAAACAAGCAAAACTGACAAAAATGTTATTGACAAACTGACAATCTTACAAAATCAAACTGGTGAAAACTACCAAATTGACAAAATGAAACAGTAAAACTGTGAAAATGAAAAACTGACAAAATGACAAACTTACAATATGAAAATGTTTAAAACTAACAACCTGACAAAATGCAATTGACAATCCGACATTGTACAAAATCAAACTGACGAAAAGTAGCAAATTGACAAAATGAAACTGTGAAAATGAAAAACTTTCAATTTTAAAATGAATAAACAAGCACACTGACAAAATGTTATTGACAAACTGACAATATAACAATACCAAACTGACGAAAACTAGCAAATAAACAAAATAAAACTGTCAAACTGTGAAAATTATAAAATGACAAAATTACAAACTTACAATATGAAAATGACTAAAAACTAACAACTTGACAAAATGCAATTGTAAATTTTACATTCTTACAAAATTAAACTGACGAAAACTAGCAAATGACAAAATGAAACTGTGAAAATTAAAAAAATTACAATTTGAAAATGACTAAACAAGCAAACTGACAAAATGTTATTGACAAAACTGACAATATAACAACACCAAACTGACGAAAATTAGCAAATTAACAAAATGAAACTGTCAAACAGTGAAAATGAAAAACTGACAAAATGTCAAACTTACAATATGAAAATGACTAAAACTAACAACCTGACAAAATGCAATTGTAATTCTACATTCTTACAAAATCAAAACTGACGAAACTAGCAAATTTACAAAATGAAACTGTGAAAATTAAAAACTTACAATTGAAAAGACTTAAACAAGCAAAACTGACAAAATGTTATTGACAAACTGACAACATAACAAAACCAAACTGACGAAAATTAGCAAATTAACAAAATGAAACTGTCAAATATATGAAAATGAAAAACTGACAAAATGTCAAACTTACAAATATGAAAATGACTAAAACTAACAACCTGACAAAATGCAATTGACAATCTGACATTCTACAAAATCAAACTGACGAAAACTAGGAATTGACAAAATGAAACTGTGAAAATGTAAAACTTACAATTTGAAAATGACCTAAAACAAGCAAACTCACAAAAGGTTATTGACAAACTGACAATTTTACAATATTAAACTGACGAAAACTAGCAAAATAAACAAAATAAAACTGCCAACTGTGAAAATGATACAACTGACAAAATTACAAAATTACAATATGAAAATGACTAAAACTAACAACCTGACAAAATGCAATGTTAATTCTTACATTCTTACAAAAATCAAACTGACGAAAACAAGCAAATGACAAATGAAACTGTGAAAATTAAAAAACTTACAATTTGAAAATGACTAAACAAGCAAACTGACAAAATGTTATTGACAAACTGACAATATAACAATACAAAACTAACGAAAATCAGCAAATTAACAAAAAAGAAACTGTCAAACAGTGAAAATGAAAAAGATTTCAAAATGTCAATCTTAAATATGAAAATGACTAAAAACTAACAACCTGAAAAAATGCAATTGACAATCTGACATTCTTACAAAATCAAAACTGACGAAAACTAGCAAATAAACAAAATAAAAACTGTCCAACTGTGAAAATATAAAACTGACAAAATTACAAAACTTACAATATGAAAATGACTAAAACTAACAACTTGACAAAATGCAATGTTTATTCTACATTCTTACAAAATCAAACTGACGAAAAACTAGCAATTTGACAAAATGAAAACTGTGAAAATTAAAAACTTACAATTTGAAAATGACTTAAACAAGCAAATGACAAAATGTTATTGACAAAACTGACAATAAACAATACCAAACTGACGAAAATTAGCAAATTAACAAAATGAAACTGTCAAACAGTGAAAATGAAAAATGACAAAATGTCAAACTAAAAATATGAAAATGATAAAACTAACAACCAGACAAAAATGCAAATGACAAAATCTGACATCTTACAAAATCAAAACTGACGAAAACTAGCAAATTTACAAAATGAAACTGTGAAAATGAAAAACTTACAATTTGAAAAAGACTAAAACAAGCAAACTGACAAAAGGTATTGACAAACAGACAAGAATACAATAGCAAACTGACGAAAAACTAGCAAATAAACAAAATAAAAACTGTCCAACGTAAAAATTATAAACTGACAAAATTACAAACTTACAATATGAAAATGACTAAAAACTAACAACTTGACAAAATGCAATTGTTAATTCTTACATTCTTACAAAATCAAAACTGACGAAAACAAGCAAACTGACAAAACGAAACTGTAAAAATTAAAAACTTACAATTTGAAAATGACTTAAACAAGCAAATGACAAAATGTATGACAAACTGACAAATATAAACACACCAAACTGACGAAAATTAGCAAATTAACAAAATGAAACTGTCAAACAGTGAAAATGAAAAAACTGACAAAATGCCAAAATAACAATTAGAAAATGACGAAAAACTAACAACCTGACAAAAGGCAATTGACAACTGACAATTTTACAATATCAAACTACGAAAACTAGCAAATAAACAAAATAAAACTGTCCAACTTTGAAAATTATAAACTGACAAAATTACAAACTTACAATATAAAAATGTCTTAAAACTAACAACTGACAAAAGCAATTGACAATCCGACATTGTTACAAAATCAAACTGACGAAAAGTAGCAAATTGACAAAATGAAACTGTGAAATGAAAACTTTCAATTGAAAATGAATTAAACAAGCACACTGACAAAATGTATGACAAAATGACAATATAAAATACCAAACTGACGAAAACTAGGATATTAACAAAATGAAACTGTCTAACAGTGAAAATGAAAAAACTGACAAAATGTAAAAACTTACAATATGAAAATGACTAAAACTAACAACCATGACAAAATGCAATTGACAATCTGACATCTTACAAAATCAAATTGACGAAAAACTAGCAAATTGACAAAATAAAACTGTGAAAATGAAAAACTTACAATTTGAAAATGATAAAAACAAGCAAACTGACAAAAGGTTATTGACAAACGACAATATTACTATATCAAACTGACGAAAACTAGCAAATAAACAAAAAAAAACTGTCAAAACTGTGAAAATTATAAACTTACAAAATTACAAACTTACAATATGAAAATGACTAAAACTAACAACTGACAAAATGCTATTGTTAATTCTTACATCTTACAAAATCAAACTGACGAAAATAGCAAATTGACAAAATGAAAACTGTGATGTTTGAAAAAAATTTGAAAAATTTGAAAATGACTAAAACAAGCAAACTGACAAAATGTTATGACAAACTGACAATATTACAACACCAAACTGACGAAAAATTAGCAAATAACAAAATGAAAACTGTCAAACAGTGAAACTGAAAAACTGACAAAATGTCAAATTTACAATATGAAAAGACTAAAACTAACAACCTGACAAAATGCAATGACAATCCGACATTGTTACAAAATCAAACTGACGAAAACTAGCAAATTGACAAAATGAAACTGTGAAAATGAAAAAAATTACAATTGAAAAGACTAAAAACAAGCAAACTGACAAAAGGTTATGGACAAACGGACAATATCACAATATCAAACGGACGAAAACTAGCAAATAAACAAAATAAAACTGTCAAACTGTGAAAATTAAAAATGACAAAAATTACAAACTTACAATATGAAAATGACTAAAACTAACAACTTGACAAAATGCAATTGTAATTCTTACATTTTACAAAATCAAAACTGACGAAAACTAGCAAATTGACAAATGAAACTGTGAAAATTAAAACCTTACAATTGTGAAAATGACTTAAACAAGCAAACTGACAAAATGTATTGACAAACTGAAATATAACAATACCAAACTGACGAAAATAGCAAATTAACAAAATGAAACTGTGAAAATGAAAAACTTACAATTTGAAATGACTAAAACAAGCAAACTGACAAAAGGTTATTGACAAACTGAAATATAAACAATAACAAACTGACGAAAATAGCAAATTAACAAAAGAAAACTAACAAACAGTGAAAATGAAAAACTGACAAAATGTCAAACTTACAATATGAAAAAGACTAAAACTAGCAAACTGACAAAAAGGTTATTGACAAACTGACAATATTACAATATCAAACTGACGAAAAACTAGCAAATAAACAAAATAAAACTGTCAAAACTGTGAAAATTATAAACTGACAAAATTACAAACTTACAATATGAAAAATGACTAAAACCAACAACTTGACAAATGCAATGTTAATTCTTACATTCTTACAAAATCAAACTGACGAAAACTAGCAAATGACAAAATGAAAAATGTGAAAATTAAAAACTACAATTTGAAAATGACTTAAACAAGCAAAACTGACAAAATGTTATTGACAAACTGACAATATAACAATACCAAACTGACGAAAATTAGCAAATTAACAAAATGAAACTGTCAAACAGTGAAAATGAAAAACTGACAAAATGTCAAACTTACAATGTGAAAATGAATAAAACTAACAACCAGACAAAATGCAATTGACAATCTGACATTCTTTCAAAATCAAACTGACGTAAACTAGCAAATTGACAAAATGAAACTGTGAAAATGAAAAAACTTACAATTTGAAAATGACTAAAACAAGCAAACTGACAAAATGTTATTGACAAACTGACAATATGACAACACCAAAACTGACGAAAAATTAGCAAATTAACAAAATGAAACTGTCAAACATGGAAACTGAAAAACTGACAAAATGTCAAACTAACAATATGAAAATGACTAAAACTAACAACCTGACAAAATGCAATGACAATCTGACATTCTTACAAAATCAAACCGACGAAAAAACTAGCAAATTGACATAATGAAACTGTTAAAATGAAAAAACTTACAATTTGAAAATGACTAAAACAAGCAAACTGACGAAAAAGGTTATTGACAAACTGACAATTTAACAATATTAAACTGACGAAAACTAGCAAATTTAACAAAATAAAACTGTGAAACTGTGAAATTATAAACTGACAAAATTACAAACTTACAATATGAAATGACTAAAACTAACAACTTGACAAAATGCAATGTAATTCTTACATTCTTACAAAATAAAACTGACGAAAACTAGCAAATTGACAAAATGAAACTGTGAAAATTAAAAACATACAATATGAAAATGACTTAAACAAGCAAAACTGACAAAATGTTATGAAAAACTGACAAATAAACAATACCAAACTGACGAAAATTAGCAAAATTAACAAAAATACAAACTTCAAACAGTGAAAATGAAAAACTGACAAAATGTCAAACTTACAATGTGAAAATGACTAAAAAACTAACAAACCTGACAAAATGCAATTGACAATCTGACATTCTTACAGAATCAAAAATGACGAAAAACTAGCAAATTGACAAAAATGAAACTGTGAAAATGAAAAACTTACAATTTGAAAATGACACTAAAACAAGCAAACTTTGACAAAATGACAATATTACAATATCAAATGACGAAAACTAGCAAATAAACAAAATAAAAAGTCAAAACTGTGAAAATTATAAAACTGACAAAATTACAAACTTAAAAATAGGAAAATGACTAAAAACTAACAAATTGACAAAATGCAATTGTTAATTCTTACATTCTTACAAAATCAAACTGACGAAAAACTAGCAAATTGACAAAATGAAACTGTGAAAATTTAAAAACTTACAATTGAAAATGACTTAAACAAGCAAACTGACGAAATGTTATTGACAATCTGACATTCTTACAAAATCAAACGGACGAAAACTAGCAAATTGACAAATAGAAAACTGTGAAAATGAAAAAACAAATGAAAAACATTCAATTTGAAAATTAATTAAACAAGCCAAACTGACAAATGTTGTTGACAAAACTTACAATATTACAATATCAAACTGACGATAACTAGCAAATTTACAAAATGAAACTGTCAAACTTGTGAAAATAAAAATCTGACAAAACGACATACTTCAATATGAAAAGACTTAAAATAACAACCTGACAAAAAGCAATGACAATCTGACATTCTTAAAATCAAACTGACGAAAAACTAGCAAATTGACAAAAATTAAACTGTGAAAATGAAAAACATACAATTTGAAAATGACTTAATCAAGCAAACTGACAAAATGTTTTTGACAAACTGACAAATAACAATACAAAACTGTGAAAACTAGCAAATAACAAAATAAAATTGTCAAACAGTGAAAATGAAAATCTGACAAAATTACAAACAAAACAATATGAAAATGACCTTAACTAACAACCTGACACAATGCAATGACAATCTGACATTCTTTCAAATCAAACTGACGAACAAGTAGCAAATTGACAAAATGAAACTGTGAAAATGAAAAACTTTCAATTTGAAAAAGATAAACAAGCAAACTGAAAAATGTTGTTGACAATTTACAATCATTACAATACAAACTGACGAAAAAACTAGCAAATTTACAAATTGAAACTGTAAATTGTGAAAATAAAAATCCGACAAAACACAAACTTACAATATGAAAATGACTCAAACTAACAACCTGACAAAAAGCAATGACAAATCGACATCTTACATAATCAAAATGACGAAAACTAGCAAATGACAGATTATAACTGTAAAAATGAAAAACTCACAAATTGAAAATGAATTAAACAAGCAAACTGACAAATTGTTTTGACCAAACTGACAATATTACAATATCAAACTGACAAAAACTAGCAATAAACAAAATAAAACTGGTAAACTGTGAAAATTATTAAATGACAAAATTACAAACTTACAATATGAAAATGGACTAAAAACTAACAACCTGACAAAATGCAATTGTCAATCTGACATTCTTACAAAATCAAACTGGTGAAAACTACCAAATTGACAAAATGAAAAACTGTGAAAATGAAAAACTTTCAATTGAAAATGAATTAAAAAAGCACACTGACAAAATGTTAGTTGACAAACTGACAATATAACAATACCAAACTGACGAAAAACTAGGATATTAACAAAATGAGACTGTCAAACAGTGAAAATGAAAAACTGACAAAATGCAAACTTACAATATGAAAATGACAAAACTAACTACTTGACAAAATGCAATGTAAATTTTTACATTCTTACAAAATTAAACTGACGAAACTAGCAAATTGACAAAAATGAAAACTGTTGAAAATTAAAAACTTACAATTTGAAAATGACTTTAAAAAAGCAAACTGACAAAATGTTTTTGACAAACTGACAATATAACAACACCAACTGACGAAAATTAGCAAATTAACAAAATGAAAACTGTCAAACAGGAAAATGAAAAACTGACAAAATGTCAAACTTACAATATGAAAATGACAAAACTAACAACCTGACAAAATGCAATTTACAATCTGACATTCTTACAAAATCAAAACTGACGAAGAAAAGCAAATTGACAAAATGAAACTATAAAAAAGAAAAACTTACAATATGAAAATGACTAAAACAAACAAAAATGACAAAAGGTTATGACAAACTGACAATATTACAATATCAAACTGACGAAAACTAGCAAATAAAAAAAAATAAAAACTGTCCAACTGTAAAAATTATAAACTGACAAAATTACAAAATTTCAATATGAAAATGACCTAAAACTAACAACTTGACAAAATGCAATTGTAATTCTTTCATTCTTTCAAAATCAAACTGACGAAAACAAGCAAATTTACAAAAATGAAACTGTGGAAAATTAAAAACTTACAATTTGAAAATGACTTAAACAAGCAAACTGACAAAATGTTATTGACAAACTGACAATATAAAACATACCAAACTAACGAAAATCAGCAAATTAACAAAATGAAACTGTCAAACAGTGAAAAAGAAAAGATTAAAATGTCAATCTTTAAATATGAAAAATGACCTAAAAACAACAACCTGACAAAAAGCAATTGACAATCCGACATTCTTACAGAATCAAATGACGAAAACTAGCCAAAAATTTACAAAATGAAACTGTGAAAATTAAAAACTACAATTTGAAAATGACTTAAACAAGCAAACTGACAAAAAGTTATTGACAAACTGACAATATAACAACACCAATATCTAACTGACGAAAACTAGCAAATTAACAAAATGAAAACTGTAAACAGTTTAAAATGAAAAAACTGACAAAATGTCAAACTAACAATATAAAAATGACTAAAACTACAACCTGACGAAATGCAATTGACAATTGACATTCTTACAAAATCAAACTGACGAAAACTAGCAAATTGACAAAATGAAACTGTGAAAATGAAAAACTTACAATTTGAAAAATGACTAAAACAAAGCAAAAATGACAAAAAAGGGTTTTTGAAAAACTGACAATTTTACAATATTAAACTGACGAAAACTAGCAAAAAAAAAAAATAAAAAACTGCCAACTGTGAAAATTATAAACTGACAAAAATTAAAACTTACAATATGAAAATGACTAAAACTAACAACTTGACAAAATGCAATTTTTTATTCTTACATTTACAAAAATAAAACTAGAAAACTAGCAATTTGACAAAATGAAACTGTGAAAATTAAAAAACTTACAATTGAAAATGACTTAAACAAGCAAACTGACAAAATGTATTGACAAACTGACAATATAACAATACCAAACTGACGAAAAATTAGCAAATTAACAAAATGAAAACTGTCAAAACAGTGAAAATGAAAACTGACAAAAGTCAAACTAAAAATATGAAAATGACAAAACTAACAACCAGGGCAAAAAGAAATGACAATTGACATTCTTACAAATCAAACTGACGAAAACTAGCAAAATTGACAAAATGAAAAATGGAAAATGAAAAACTTACAATTTGAAAATGACTAAAAAAGCAAAAAATGACAAAAGGTTATGACAAACATACAATATTACAATATCAAATACGAAAAAATAGCAAATAAACAAAAAAAAAAACTGTCCACTGTAAAAATTTAAATGACAAAATTACAAATTACAAATATGAAAATGACTAAAATAACATCTTGACAAAAGCAAATGTTAATTCTTACATTCTTACAAAATCCCAAAATGACGAAAACTAGCAAATGACCCAAAAGAAACTGAAAAATTAAAAATTACAATTTGAAAATGACTTAAACAAGCAAAACTGACAAAATGTTATGACAAACTGACAATATAAACAAACACCAAACTGACGAAAATTAGCAAATAACAAAATGAAAAAAACTGTCAAACAGTGAAAATGAAAAACTGCAAAATGCAAAAATAACAATTTGAAAATGACCCAAAACTAACAACCTGACAAAAGGCAATTGACAATCTGACATTGTTACAAAATCAAAACTGACGAAAACTAGCAAATAAACAAAATGAAAACTGTGAAAAATTAAAAACTTTCAATTTGAAAATGACTTAAACAAGCAAACTGACAAAATGTTATTGACAAACTGACAATTAACAATACCAAACTGACGAAAAAATTTGCAAATTAACAAAATGAAACTGTCAAACAGTGAAAATGAAAAAAACTGACAAAATGTCAAAACTTACGATATGAAAAAGACTAAAACTAACAACCTGACAAAATGCAATTGACAATCTGAATTCTTACAAAATCAAAACTGACGAAAACTAGCAAATTGACAAAATGAAACTGTGAAAAAAAGAAAACTTACAATTTGAAAATGACCTAAAACAAGCAAACTGACATGACAAAGGTTATTGACAAAACTGACAATTTACAAAAATAAACTGACGAAAACTAGCAAATTAAAAAAAATAAAATGTCCAACTGTGAAAATTTAAACTGACAAAATTACAAAAATTTCAATATAAAAAGACTAAAACTAACAACCTGACAAAAGCAATTGACAATCCGACATTTTACAAAATCAAACTGACGAAAACTAGCAAATTGACAAAATGAAAATGTGAAAATGAAAAACTTTTCAATTTTAAAATGACTAAAACAACAAAAACTGTAAAGGTATGCAAACTGACATATTACAATATCAAACTGACGAAAAAATAGCAAATAAACAAAAGAAAACCGTCAAACTGTGAAAATTATAAACTTTACAAAATTACAAACTTAAAATATGAAAATGACTAAAACTAACAACTTGACAAAATGCAATTGTTAATTCTTACATTCTTACAAAATAAACTGACGAAAACTAGCAAATTGAAAAATGGGAAAATGTGAAAATTTAAAAAATTACAATTTTAAAATGACTTAAACAAGCAAACTGACAAATGTTATTGACAAACTGACAATATAACAAACCAAAATGACGAAATTAGCAAATTAACAAAAAAAACGTCAAACAGTGAAAAGAAAAACTGACAAAATGTCAAACTTACAATTTGAAAATGACTAAAACAAGCAAACTGACAAAAGGTTTTTGACAAACTGACAATTTACAATATCAAACTGACAAAACTAGCAAAAAAAACAAAATAAAACTGTCCAAAATGTGAAAATTATAAACTGACAAAATCACAAACTTCAAAAATGAAAAAGACTAAAACTAACAACCTGACAAAATGAATTCTACATTCTTACAAAATCAAACTGACGAAAACTAGCAAATTAAAAAAATGAAAGTAAAATGTAAAAATTGACAATTTAAAAGAAAAAAAAAAAACCCTTAAAAAACCCGACAAATTCAATACAACTGACAAAAACAAATACAAAATAAAAAATGCAAAAAAACTGTGAAAATTAAAAACAAAAAAAAACTTAAATTGAAAATAAAAACAACAACTTGACAAAATGCTTTTTAAATTACAATTTTACAAATCAAACTGACGAAAACTAGCAAATTTACAAAATGAAACCCTGTGGAAAAAAATGAAAAACTTCAATTGAAAATGACTTAAACAAAAACTGACAAAAAAAGAATTTACAAACTGACAAATTTTAAAAAAACCCAAAATGACGAAAATTTGCCCAAAATTACAAAATTCAAACGTGTGAAAATGAAAAACTTACAATTTGAAAATGATTAACAACAACTGACAAAATGGCAATTGACAACTGGGCAATTTTAAAAAATCAAACTGGAAAAAAATAGCAAATTTACAAAAAATGAAACTGTGAAAATTTAAAAAACAAAAAATTTGAAAATGACCTAAAAAACAAACTGACAAAATATTGACAAACTGACAATTTACAAATCAAATACAAAAACAGCAAATAAACAAAAAAAACTGTAACGTGAAAATTAAAAACTGACAAAATTCAAACTTACAATATAAAAAAGACTAAAACTAACAACCTGACAAAAATGAAATCTAACATTCTTCAAATCAAACTGACGAAAATAGCAAATTAAAAAAATGAAATGTGTAAAATGAAAACTACCAAAATTAAAAAAATAAAAAAGCAAACTAAAAAAAAATGATGACAATTACAAAAAAATTTCAAAATCAAACTGACGAAAATAGCAAATTGACAAATTTGAAACTTGAAATCAAACTGAAAAATTAAAAATCCGACAAAAACGACAAAAACTTCCAATAAAAGAAAATGACCTCCAAACTAACAACCTGAAAACAAAAAGAATCCCTGGACACATCCGACAAAATTTTCTACAAATCAAATGGAAAAGAA